>JABASH010005509.1:0-11998 GCA_019776445.1 Tomocerus maximus | reverse complement strand
CTTAATCTCGCATAAACCCTTGTGGACTAATAAAAATAATTATTGCTCATCTTCTTCAAAGGAACAGAAACCTAAACCCTGAATTGCATGGCATATCAGATGAACATGTCATTTATTATGTGTCGAATCGCGGCTAGGACTTTTGGCATTTCTTTGCGTCATCACATCATCTACTCAGATCGGTCCGATACATTTTCAGTGTACGACACACTTACTCACTGTATCTTAATTTTATGCTCACCAAATTGCTACACCGAAATATCTATCCCGATTCTAGGATATACGTATGTAGCTGTTAATGAACTCGTGCATGTCGATAAACACTTTCAGCCAGTATCACAACTTTGAGCAGCTTTACTTATTTCAGTGTGGGTGCTACATATCATTTCTCGTGTCTAGGTCAGTACCTACTACTTATGTACAGATAATCTACTGGCGTGGTGAACTACAAACTTTCCAAACTTTTCCAGGCCAATCTATGCTCTAACAAATATTATAGCTGCTATTTGCTGCACAACTAGTGTAGCATAATTTGCTTTAACCGTTTAGTTTATCGTACTAGTTTAACTTAGATAACAACAGTAATAAAACGTATATAGCTGCAGCAGATAAATCTGCCCGCTCTTCTGTTGTTGTGCAATGCTCAGGGCTTGCCTTTCGTCTGACTAAAAGTACCCCACAAATTCCTCAGCCACAACTACTTGCAAGTTGCAACCACCGGTGAAAATTAGCAGCGTCGCCAGCCACCGCTAATGATAAGGAAAAAATAGTATTTTTTGAGATTGAAAAAGACAACTCATAAGGATAAATTGATGATAAAAGCAACTGTTCCGGATTTAAAATCTGGCTATTGGTCTGGTGTGGAATAAGACTTACTAACTAGCAAAGACAAATAAGAATGGCTCTGCTGAAATCTGCAACTCCATCTATTTAAGTGTAACAAATATTTAGTCGAGCAACAAAGTTTAGAATTCAATACTAATATTATTGATGAAGATCTCAATTATTCATGTAGCCTTAGGTCTAATCTAATGTAACCTGCATGCATATTGATTGCTTCATTCACTAAGTATTCTTCTATACTGTGAAGACCTCAATTGAGAATAATATTTACGTACATAAATTAAAGGAAATAAATTGTATTTTATTGGGCAAAATGCGACAGTTAAGGTTAGCCTAGCTTGTAGCATGCATATTTTTATTAGGTTAGGTTTTAAAAGAGGGAAAACACTGACGCTTGCTTTAACTGCTGTCGCAACTGTCGCATTTTGTAAAAACCCAATTTATCGTGCTAATTGTTGAATAAATAAAAAGTAATAACTGCTGGAAGGAAATAATTTAATTTTAGATAATGGGAATATTGTAGAAGAAATTACTACTACCTCACCTACTGCTACTTTATTCTGACGGTGAATTCTGATTTAATTGTTTAGTAGGAAGCATACGTATTATTTCAAGCCTTGTTTTAAAATAACTCCAGAGATAAACTTGATTTATCCTTTCTTTCTTTCAATCTAAATTATTTCTCAAAGAACAATTAATGCGATGGCCTATTTTTCCAGCTGAATATTCTCACAGCTGTCAAAACATTCAAAACATTCAATGCCAGTTACGTGTACAGGTGTACATTCCTTATTCCTATGTAGTGTACAATACGAGAAGTCCAGCCGACGCGTAAAGGGGCGTGACCGACATCTTCTATTTTCGGATTCACAATTAAATAGCGCAAGGGGTAAGCCGCCTCTGCTCTTTCATTTCTAGGGATGGGACTTGTCAAGAACCTTTGGGCTTCTTTAATTTTACTGTGGGAGATGCGAAAAATAGGCTAAATATTATATCTCTCTTAAGTATACTTACAGTTAGTAACAATCTCTTGTATTAGTTTCCCTCTCCAAGTAAATTAGAATTGAGGATTGCATTACCCTCTTTTTAAGTGACTTTTTTATTTGAAATGTCATTTCAATGAGTCTTTTTAGTGGGAACACTGAATGTTAATGTTTTGCTGAGCAAATTATGAGTTTTAAATGGCCATAAATAACTAGGAATCACTTCCCATGCCACTCTGGCCAAAACCAAAGGTTATCGTTATAACTTATAAACATGGTCGTAAAAACGTATGTTTGCATTACGAGAAGCACTTTTGAACATTAACGTGTGTCCTTTTCCACAATAATATCAACAAAGTTTATTTTCCGACCCGTCCTCCTTCAAATCTCTTCCCCCAAATATTCATATTTTACGCTAACCATCTGAAATGGTTTATGCTTGTTGTTATTGGAATTTGATCAGCCTGACTGAATAGACTCTCTGCTAATGCTGCAGTGCAGCATGGAGAATATTTTATAGAACTGCTCTTATAGAACTGCTCTTATAGAACTGCTCTTATAGAACTGCTCTTATAGAACTGCTCTTATAGAACTGCTTCTTTGAAAGTACCTTCATCTATAGAAAATGCAGGTTGCTTGTCAAAGCTGTAGGCATCTCGTGCATGGTTTGAATTCAGGAAGTATTGAATTCTATTTCTATCTTCATCAGAATAGCTATCTTGTTACGTAACAAGTAAAATGGATGAAATAGTTAATGCAACGTAATTAATGAAATGGTGGAAGCAGTTTGTTATAGACGAGCACTCAGTCACTCATCCAGTTTTTCTGAAAATAGAGAAAAGTCCCAAATATTCGCATCCCCACATCATCACCCCACAAATCTTGTTGATTCCTTGCGAAAAGAGGATGACAATGGATCTCTGTTGCCATTATTGCCAGTCGCTTCTTTGTATTTCTTGAGGGATAATATACTGCCGTGGCCTCGGAGTCAAATCAAATGTAGAAAAGTTCTTGTTCTGACTTGTTCCCTAATAAATAGTTTTCTGTGCCAAGTCATCCACCTTACTCTAGTACTCGTGGATTCGTGCGACTTGATTCAACGTGTAAACACAACGCAGTCCTTGTCTTAACTCCGAAATAAGTAAACCACAATCTCTCTGCTCAAGTGGCTCTAATTTATTCGTCACGGTAATGCAATTACGCAAAGTCTTTTTATTGCTGTTCCTGTCTTGGTGTTAAGGAATTCTTGAGAACAATGAGATTTCTTCGCTACGGTTTACCTAGAAAGTCGAAATCCTTAAATTTTTACTAAATTTAAGTACTTCAATGAAGCATACATGTAGAGAACAAGTGTGTTGACAGACCTATTGCCATTGCACACATATTATGTAGATTAGTAAGTGGTGCTTCTCAAACTTCTGTAGAGATACTAAACTAGATATGTACTAATGTACTACTTAACACGAGCATTGTGAAGACAGTCAACAATTTCGCTGCAATTTTAGCCCAAGTACAAATTCTTCAAGTGTTGCACAACACCGAAGATCACGTCGTCAGAGAGTTATCTAAGCATACATAGAAGAGAATTCTGCAGAATGAACGTAAGTTTAGAGCCAATTGACGTAAGAGTGGTGTTCAGACGTTGTTATATGTACTTGGGATGTGGAGGGGCAAGTAATGTAAACGTGGAGGTGGGAGTAAGCTGAGTGGCCCAAAAGAAAAATGAGATGCGATGTGATGAAAATGTGATATCAACACCACAGATCCAACAGGTGAAACGCATAGACGAGGAGTCAGTCACTCAGTTCTTACAAAGTGATTATATGACAGACGGAGAGACTCCTTTATAGCGTTCTACTTGTAGTGAGTGTGTGAGGAGGAGAATGGCATTCATGTGTGCAGTCAAGTCATCTGTGGTATAATACTTGGATATCTAATCCGAACAGAGGAAGCCTGCCTTGCTTTGCCACTGAAATATGAGATAGCGTGGCAGAGGATAAGATGGCTCTCTCCAATGAAATTACCCGTTTGGCACGAAACCAATATTCTCTCTGGAAGAATAAAGACCCCACTCTGCATAAAACTCTTTCTTGTGCTCACCAAACCGACATAGTTCCTACCTTTCCGACTTTTTACTTTTGGCTCTTCTCCTATCTTTTATCGCCGTAATGAGATTCATTGTCAGACCACTAGCCGACACTACACAATAACTAACTACGACAAAAACTAACACATGCTTTCTTATCTTAACGCTGCACTTTCCACAATAACATCTTTTGTCATCTGCCAGGTTTCTTATTTTACTAGTAAGGACTCTTCCTCTACTTGGATTGCAGCAGACCACTTGCTTATAAATATCAGTATAAGGCAACGTTGTTACACACATCCTGATGATGCATATAGGTAATCGTTTCGCTCCACCGAGTTATATTTAAGTATCATGCAGAATATAATATATTGTACAGTACAATGTATACTCAGTCCCTTTGGCTATCCAGATATCTTCACATGAGGATTTCATTCATAAAACATTGAAACGTTATATCTCTTGAAGATTAGAAATACTAAGAACTGAGATTTATCCTTATTTTGCACAAATGGGCCCTATCTCATAATCATAACACTTCAACCACCGAACAAAGCTGACATTTTGCTAACTCTAAATGAATGACACAATCAAGTTTTCCGTTGTTGTCTTTATGAAAATACAGTGGCAAACGAAGAAGACATTTTAGATATTTATGTCTAATCTAATCCTATATGCAATAATGTTTTCCGTGAAACATTGTGTTCTTTCTTGAGACACTTTCTATTGATAGAATATAAAATTGTGTATATACGAAGCCCTGGAATTGAAGGAGATGATTAAAGGTATGATGGGATGTATTCTGCATAAGGTCTAACTTAGACCGTCTAAGAAAAGAATACTGAGTAGATATATTTAGTATGTAGATTAAAAGTATTTATTAGCATTTCTCACTTTGCTATATCCATCTTCTTAGCTCTTTGGTTATAATATTCAGTAGAAATGTTTAAAGCTTACAGATGACAATTTATTATGAATATTTATAGTTTTCAATAATCTGAGGTGTTAGTTTACGAAAATAAATTTTAGCCAATCTCCAGGTTTCCCATTTCATTTGTGACAAGAGACATGTTATCTCTTGATGTCCTTGCAGTCCTAGAACAGGAGTCAATAGAGATATACAGTTCTATGTAGAAGACGAGTAAGTAAACAGAGTGTGTTCGAGGTTTTCTAGAACAACTTGCCTTTGGTAGTTAGTTAGGAAAGAAATGTTCCTTAGTTCGGGCAGTCGCTGTCGTGCAATACGTTTTCTTGTGTGACTACAGTGAAGGAAATGGGAATAAAGGTAGATAAAGAGTTTTAAGTATCGGGAAAGGAGAAAGCATCTGACTAATAGAGAGCAGAAGAAGTAGATTCTCAGTCTAGCAGCTGCAATATTTAGTGCGGAGAAAGAGAGAAGGAAATAAAGGAAAATACGAAAGAAAAGATAAAAGAAATTGGGAATTACCCGTCTCGTCTTTCTCGATGCAGAGAAAAGGAGGGAATTGAGCCGGAGTGACTATTCACTGGAAACTAAGCCTACTACCCCCTTATAGGCCCAAACACTCCAATAACATCCTTCTTCTTACTTATTTCCGATACGATATCATTCAGCAAAGCTAACTAAACCATCTACGCACCTACCTTTCTGTTCCTCTCGTCTGTATTACCTCGCATCGCTAGGTGCACACAATGCACATTGCTTTCTGTACAACCTCAAGAAACGTATTACTACTTCAGGAAGTCGGGAATAGCAGTCATTTGCATAGCCTAAGCATTTTAACCCTGGCATTTCATAACAAGTACTCTGCGAGTATCATTGGCAATTATGCCTGAACCTTTCTTCTCAGCACTGCACGAAGATTTAAAGAAATGAGTAACTCTATAATAAACTCTTAAAGCACTTAGGTAATTAATGCAACTAATTAGGCTTTCAGTTGTTTAAGTGAGTAAGTTGTCTAATGGCTATAATAATAAAAGAGATTTTAAATCCTAAGATTCACAATACAAACTTTACGGTACATTGCTAAGCAGTACAGCGTTTGTACAGTAAACCATAATGTATAGCTTACTGTCACATCGGCTATCTCGGCTCTTCTCCCTATGATAATATACATGCATATAGGCAGGAGTGTAAGTTAAGTAAGCATATTTACGGAGAGAGAAAGAGGGACTAAACTATAAAAGAAAACTTTGCTCAACTACAAAGTAGCTTGAGCGTAGCATTTCTGTCTTAAGAGAGAATCCTACAGGCGATCTTCCTCGTCTTCTCCCTCCAATTTTCGGAGAAAGTCTGTCTGAAAGAGCGCAAGGTAACTTGGTCTCTCTTCGCATAGGCAATTCTTGAAAATGTCTAAAATAGTTGCTACAAGGTTCGGGGATGGGAGCCATTAGCGGAGAAACTTGCTTTCCTTCCCTATATATGCGTGTAGATATAGTGTGTGTACAGACTCTATAGGGACTCGGGACTGGTTGGCTTTGAGTGAAGGGAAAGGTGTTTGAGTCGGACGTTGGCCACAGCAGAGAGGAAGGCTGTAGTGAAAGCGAGTGAAAGCAGTGGGAGCGTCTTGGATGTCGTCGCAAGAATTTCCTCACACCAACGCAACTTGAACTTCCAGATAATACGGATATAGGACTACATAACATGAGACTATGCACATATTATAGGCTGAGGAGTAGACGGATGGAGCAAGTAAGGTCGTACTTATTTATATGTATCTGCAGTCGAGGCATACTCCACAGTAAGTTGTCATTAGAGAGAGAGAAGACAGGATCCAACTTGTTTGTACATAACGTACGCCCGACTCATTTATCAAGATTTTATTGACCTTTATAGGCTTTCGATAAATCAACTTGTAGAGGGAACGTAAGTAGTAACCAAAGAGTCTCTCAGACTCGCAATTCACATGCACGTCGATGTGGCTGAGAAGGGACTCTCCACTCCACACTCCAACAGGAAATCGAATCAATAAAAACGGGTTACACCGAAATAAATTGGAAACTATGTATTTAGTAGAGCAGGAATCCTCGTAGAATGTCTCGGCGAAATGGCCCCAGCCACCGCAAGATAAATTGTACAAAAGACACGATGACTCAATTCTCTCCCTTTCAACTCCTTTCATCCACCAACTAAATAAATTCCACATTTACACCAAAAATCCCTTCCTCCTTATTTCTCCGCAACGTCTCAAAATTCCAATCCTCATTCCTTTTTGCAGATCTTAGAATAAAATAAATAGTCGCAGGATGGATAAATACTTTTTACAACTTGTCAAAACCACAAATGTACTTTTCTATTAAGTATTTGTGCAAGAGCAACTACTTTACCTATACATTTATTATATCATAACAGACCTATCTATCTGAAGATGTTGTAGGCTGTAATCAAATTCTCCGGAAATTGAAAACAGTGGGATACGCACTCACATTTTCCTCTCTTGAGTTGTTTCACGAATACGATTACCACGACAAAGGAATTGGAACATTAGCTTCTGAAATAGTACTTACATATACAACTACATCAGTATATTATAGTATTATATAATTCTTAGTTATACATATAGTTAGTAGTAGTATGCATGTTGCACGTCTACCTTTTATTGAATGTCATATGCAAATGTACTTAATATATGTTACGTTGTATATCGATTGAGGAGTCCAAACCAAATACTGGAATTCGAGGAACATTTGCTACGGTATAAGTCGTGAGTGGGAAGAGAGTCCTCGAGCTGTTTACTTAGAAGTAAGCGGAAGCTTAAAAGAGATCGACTTGATAGGAAGACAATGCAGTGGAAGAAAAATGGGCTAACTGCTTCGGATTGGACAAAAGAATTAGGAAAGAGAAGAACATTAGAACTCTGTGGATTCGATTACAGTTGTGACTTTTCATTGGATGGGCTGAGTGAGTTCGGCTCAAGTGACAGTCTTATATAACTTCCGAGTCGTTTCTGATCACTCGGCTCGATTTATGTTCGAAAACAGAGCCTATGAGCTGCTTACTTAACTCTCCTTGCTTTCCACACGACATCCTTAACATACTCTTATTACTCAACTCCGATAATACAGACATCACATAATATTACTATTTACGAGTCTCATCCAACTCGGGTTCATATAAACCGTCCAAGTGTACCCTATGACCCAATACTACATTTTCAATTTCATTTTTCTAAACTAAATAATCGGGGTGTATTATGCTTGTGTTTTTTCAGGTTTTCCTGACTTAAAAAGAAACTTTGGGTCCAACTTGCTATACTTTGCCAGTATGTAAGAATACTAGTATACTAATAATACAGTTTGTAAAGAAAATCAGCATAAATAGTACTTTCTCCGTTCTGATGCTAATCCCCTACGAAACTTTCTCCAACCTTTCACCTTTACTTTCATCAGAAGTTTTACCATCGCAAACGAAATTTTGATTATGAAGTTCAGTCCGGAGAAAGTAATATTTATATATGCTGACTTTCTTAACAATTTATGCACTATCGTATGCACTACAGTATATTCCATTCAATCAATACTGGTTTCTTAAGAGTGTTTTCAATTTCTTTTACTTTTTCAAAACTTTTCTGTTTATTTCGCTATCACTGTTTTGTTTTGTTGATACCAATATTAAATATAGATAGGTAATATCATATCGTATTCGACATCATCACTAATTATTATAAGGTAATTTCATGACTATTTATTTACAAGTCAAAATTTTCCTTAGCTATAAGTTTTATCTATTCTTTCTGTTGCGGAGCCCATTTATTGTCATTGTTTCGAAACATTAGGCAATAGCAGCAACAGATAGATAACTTTTACTGGATTCACAGGAGAAAGTCACGAAGACAACAGTTGCAAACTTGCCCATTTAAACTACAAAATATACTTTCGTTTGAATTATCCCTGGCCATAATCCCAAGCTGTAAAGCAAAGCTCAAAAAGCAATCGAAATCTGATGGAAAAATGTAATTATTGTACCACCTCCATTAAAGCATATTAGGAACAATTTTTTATTCAAGTCTTTCCGAGTATTTTTGCCTGACGTGTCATCTAACTAACAACCTACCCAATGTGACATGCTACCTATGTGACATGTTATCATGTAGGAAAACTGACAATTGCTAATATCTTGCGCGGTAGAGTATCATAAATCTTGCACGATCAATTAAATGACAAAAGAAATGACACTGATTTGAATTGATGTGACTTGGACTGTATTCTTCTGTTTGTATAGAGTATGGCAGTGCAATTGAAACAGTTGGTTTGATTCTTCCAGTAGGATAATAATTCAATGAAGAATAAACTTATTACTTTTCTGTTTGACATCAAATCAAGCTCTGCAAATAGAATCCAAAGAGTTCTGTCTGACTCTGACTTAAACCCGACAATCGACCAGAGCGTTCAGGAAGAATTTATGTGAAAGGAATCATTTGTTAGAAATAGAAGTGCAGAAAATGACGGACGGGAATATGTTAGCGAATGGAAAGTACCTGCAAGTGATTGGATAGTGAAAGAAAGAGAAAGCACAACAACCAAGCAAATGGATAAAGTCTGTCGTTTAATATTTCATCCTTCGAATGCCCCGTAATTCGTTTACGGTTTATTATTATTATCGTAGCTGGCCATATTTATTACGATACTACCTATTCTACGCTATGCAAACAAAGTCGCATAATATTCTATTTATTATACTATTATTGTTAATCTTGCATGAAGCTTTCACCGACCCCTACTTTCACTGGAATTATCACTAAACTTTAGTTTAGGGAAAGTTGGTGAAAAATATGGTTTTGGTATTAAGATGGAGAAAGGAGTATGAATGGTAACTTGTGTCACATACTGTACTATACAGTATTCACTAACACATTTAATTAATAATAATGCTCTTTGTAGTAGGTAAGTAATAGATAATTACACAATGTTGATATTTTTAATTTCTGGATCACGTTTTTTTTGTATTCAGTCTACAGTGTAATTAATGCTAAAAATACGTTATTTAACAGCAATATATTATTGCATAGAAGCCTCTTCCGGAATCTATAGGTTAATATAGGCCTTTTCAGGTTAATGTTAGTGTTGGAGAAGTGGATTGTAGAAAAAAGTTAGCCGCTGTATTTTATGCTTTGTCATTCGTCGGCGATTGTCTATTTATTTTTTGCTTTTCGTTTTTCTTTTGTTGTTTTCTCTGTCGAAAAGGAGTCTTTCTTGTTTTGTCGGGATGTCCATACATACAATTACTCGTACACACGTCAGACAGTAAGAATAAATGTACTTGGGGGCAGTTAAAGGCAGAATCCAGTCGGACTTGGATTGTGTTTTGAGGAGAAAAGAAAAGTTTGGTAGTCCACAAAGAGACAATAGAAATAAAAGAATCATCCTGACATCATCAAGACATGATTTGATTAGTTCCTGAATATCCCGAATCGTCCAATTGTACAATGCCTTTCGGTGGCAGAGTAATCGATTTAATTTACTAAAGTGCTCAGACATAAACATAAACAGAAAGCTAATCGAAGCTGACGGAACGATATCAGTCGGCAGATTCCCTTTGCTCCAAAAAAATTCTCCTTCAAATGTTTCCTTTTCATGACAGTACTGCATGCAAAGCCACCAAACGGTCCTCTGACTGAGTTATCCAGGTTGTCATTCAATCAAATCAACGATTGATAGTTATCTCTGGTATTCGTATCATTAACCTACTCTTGGCAAGCATTTTCTAAATTGCTGAAATGATATCAAGTGAATTGAGTTGCTACTATCTAAATTGTCAACTGAGAAAACATCCAGCTTCTGAGTGTCCATAATATTATGCTTACATTTGAAGACAATCTCTTCCACGAAAACAAATATGCAGTCTACTATGTGCGTCAAAGGTATAGAATGTCGAAAGAGGGATATTGAAATTTCCACAGAGTTTGTTTTTTTCGTCGCGTTTAATATCCGCAGATATGTCGCTTGAGGGTTTGATTTTGTGAAAAGGAGAGGGAGAAGTTGATGATAAAGGCAAAAAGGTGAAAGTCAAACAGTTGTGAGTACATAGACGTTTGTAGTTCGGGAAGTGTGTTTGACAGTCGTGACTAGTGACAGGCTGCGTAAAGAAAGTGACGGGTGCTTTGCTTACAATTTCATCAATTGCTCTTGAGTGGAGTGAATTCAGAAGGCACAGAGTAGCAGAGTGCCTCCTAAGAGGAACAAATACTTTCGTTGTGTCCCCAGTTGAGGGGAGAAAACAAATATGGGACGCTGCTGAAGGCATAATTGCTCTTGAGGGGTGTGAATTCAGAAGGCACAGAGTAGCAGAGTGCCTCCTAAGAGGAACAAATACTTTCGTTGTGTCCCCAGTTGAGGGGAGAAAACAAATATGGGACGCTGCTGAAGGCAAAGAAGGTCTCTGACGAACAAAGTCGATTGGAAAGTCTGCCTTTTTGTCACAAAAGCTCTTCTGAAACAACTTCGTCACGTGGACTGTTTTCTTTTGAAATGGAGGAGCAGATATCTCGTATTACATTACATTAAAGAACGTTACACTGCACTGCACTCCCAGAATCTACTTACCTCCCTCTATCTAGTCCACATTACGGCTACAATACACTCCTACCAGACCTAATATATTACAGTACACATATTTACGTAAGGAGAGATCTTTCAGACTCAAAATGGGTCTTCCGAGTGCAACGAAAGGGTTTCCAGTGTTATTAGATTTCTGGTTTGGATTCGATCGGATCCTATCACAGTATCGCTCGGAACGAATCTGAAAGAAATTTCCATGGAATGAAGAAAAATCTTTTGAAGATAACTTTTTCTGACGTAACCCATTCCTCTGCTGAATCAAAAGCTTTCCTTATTGAATTCCTTTATCTTCCATCTCCCGAAATGTGTATGCTATTTGCTATTCCAAAACTTGAATCTGACAGTAGGTACAAAAAGAAGCTACATCATTATTTAAAAATGTATTCATCTATACCGGATTTACTTTTCACAACCTTTTTCAGATTTTATTAGGCATTCATTGGATTTCCATGTCCCACTTCTTTCGCATCTATACAGAAGTTTTCCTCAGCCTTTTAATAATAGCATGAACTGGGTATGAGAGTAAGATAACACACTGTGTTATAATAAT
>JABASH010005508.1:0-12000 GCA_019776445.1 Tomocerus maximus | reverse complement strand
ATGCAAATATTTAGTAAAACAATTCAACATTCCGTTGATATCTTTAAATACTTAGGTACATTATCGGTATATTATGTATATAAGTACCTATATTCTATCTGTACAATACAATATTTGTACTGCTCGGTATCAATTGTTGAGTATAATGTGTGTCACGATTCTATAAACCTTGTGGCAGTGACAAAAATATTTTACCATTGCTGAAAATTGTCTTGTGCTGTTTTATCTAATGTATGATTACACTACATATTTACATTCATGGATACCATTAATAATGATTTCCCTTCGGCATTTACCTTGCGCAATAAATGTAACATGAGCTCCTTGAAGAGAGTATTCTACCTGTTTCTACATTCAGCTCATTCAATATAATAAGCGACAAGTCATAATGAACCAACGGCATAATCACTTCTAGTAGGTTTTTCTAATTAGGGTCCTAATAAGACACTCTCGTCCAAGTCTTGTCTTATGAGATGGCATTGATTGTCATTGCATCTTCATGACGATGATGTAATATAAAAAATGATTGTTAGGATTTAATCAAGTGGAGACATAGACTTATGATTACGAAAACCTTCTATTTCATTTGTTTTTCATGAAGGAAGAAGTTTCCGTCTCATAACAAAATTCATAGATCAATAAAAAGTAGTACTAGTATTAGACACATTCATTTATCAAAGATACTAAGTAAAGCTAGGTATTGGGATTTGATTAGAATCAGAATTTCATGCTGTGGAATGATAATGCAGTCATGTATGCAAATGGCAAAGATAAAGTAACGTCACAGTATCCATATTAATACACGCGATAAAATAATGGGCTAATGAAACTAATAAAATAGAATGGTGCTTAGAAATGTTGCGAAAATTGTGTATGTCCATTTTATGTTGGCAAAATTAAGAGTATAATCTAAACAGTAGTAAAAGATGAGCCATGAAGACTTCTATATTTACAGAAGGCATGACAGTAATAAAAATGATCGATCAGATAACTTGATGGTTACAATAAAAAGATCCAATGCTGCACAAGATTGACTTAGCCTTACTGACAGAGTTACCTTATTTAGCTGATAAGTATATATACCAACCTAAGTAATGCATATTGAGAATGACTTAACGTCTGAAATCATCAAAGAGCCATTCATTTATCACGTATTGCATTAAATTGATTGCTACGTCAAAAGAGTCGAGATAAAAAAGTTATACGTTGGGACTAGCCAGTTAAGTTGTATGAATGAAGTTTTAGGCAAGGCTACGAGTATAGCCAACGAATAATATAAATAAAAAGATTCTCATTACAGTATACTTAATATATTCAATATAAATATTGTACCTCTGACTTATTTATGAGGCATCCATCCATTCGTCCATCAAACTCATTTATTATTTGCTACTACATGACAATATCATATTATGACTAACCATATCAGTTTCAGAACAAACATAAATACATATATTTACATGTTATGCTTCTCTGCATATCACTAAAAGCCAAAGGCGGTAAATAAAAATAAAACTCAATTCCATGCAAAAACCCAAGTTTTTTGCTGTTCTTGCCATTTATCTTTCAGCAACATTCGATTGAACTGTCATTTTACAACTTATGCCAGTATTTCCACGGCTCAGGTAACAGAAGTATGTCTGTACTTTTAGTTATGAACTATTTAAACTTAATTTTAGGCATTTGCCATTTGAAAAATTATTGAAATGCACTTCACAAATTAATTAGCATTTCGCAATGAGCATTTTTTTTTCTTAGCAACTTTATTAGCTACAGCACGTTCCGATGAATTGCCTAATGTAAAATGTATTTAGTCGCATATGCATTACTAGTTTTTGCTTTATAATCTGTGTTAAATATGTTATGTAATCATAATTTACAGTTAGAAGTATGTTTAAGCATGTAGTTCCATTTTGCTAATTGTGTAATCTTCTATTATTTTTGTGCAGCATGTTTAATATTAAACATTAGCTTTAAATACTTCATATACTTATAACCTTTAGTAGTATACCAATGTTTCTTACTATGATGAATAGAATACTTATCCAATGCACGCATTCCACTTTTTTGATTGAAGTTGGATACTTAAGCGTAGAAAGTCCACTTGTGATTTCTTAGTAGTGCAGATTTTTGACGCCAGAAGGGTTATCTTTGTTAACAAATATTTATGGTACATTCTATTGCCATCGTTAATCAAATAAATGGTGACAGCGGAGAGCAGAATTAATCGTCATTGGTATCTGTCTGTAGAATTCCATTGCATGTCCATACAAAGTAACAATAAATATTTATTTACAAAGAAAAAAATGTTATCTAGTAGATATAAAAATGCTATGGAGGGGATAACTTATTTTTACCTCATTAAATATAATCAAAAGCCCAAAGTATAGCATCTCAACAAGTTTGAAGTGTAATTTAATATGAAAGTGGTTTTCTTCGAGTGTTTTACTCAACCATAGCAATTGTTGAATGAATTTGAATCAAAGTCTTATGTAATACTTGAAATGTTGCTAAATATAGGCATCGATTGTGAATTGTGGTTTGCCCTATGAATAAAGATGTAAATCTAGCAAATGAGATAGACAATCTTAGACAGGTGCCCATAGAAAACTGTAATGCAATATTTATATTAGTGAGAATAATTACAGAGGTATTCTTAAGAAAAAATTAAGTCTATTAAGTAAGTAGGGACATGAGTTAGCAGCCATAGATAGATGCTAAGGCGATTAGCACTCAGTGATTATAGGTTTCATTATTTCTATTGTGTGTCAAAAAAGGTAGGGTAAGTAAATTAAACTGTGTATAGGTATCCCTGTATAACTTTGATTAAAGCTGTAGTATAAATGCAGTATAGACAGTTTATAGGAAAAGTAGCTACGGGCAAGTAGCAATAGCAAATATAATTAGAGAAAATTGATTTGCCGCAGTGGGCAGTATAGCTGAAGAAATGCCATTACGCAACCAATGCAAAGGTAATAAGAGATGATTACGGCAGATAATTGAGGAATGAAGTATGGACATTGAAAGGACTGCAAAAGTATATATTTCTGTGAAGAATGATATTAGCATACAACTTTGTTTGATTTGCATTTGGTATCCATTCGATTTCACCCCTAGTGTTTTTAACAATAGTGACGTATAACATAATCACATATTTACGAGCGTCTGTGTACGCAGTGTGTAAACTTTGTAAACAAAAGGTAAATGTCTTTTGTAATTGGGAATTATTGGGAATTATTACTTAATAGCAAAAATAGATATGAAAAGAATTATCCGTGAGCATAGAAACAAATTGGTCGGTAATTAGGAACGTGATGATGGGAAGGCTGTCTGATTGTGCACTTGGATTCCATTTTCCTTTGGGTGTCAATGCTAGTATTTTGACATATCTCACATAAGCTGATAAAAATGGGACGAATTTTATAGATTCATTATCTGATGATTTCAACGCAGAGTTTTTCAACGCATCCATTTCGATAAGACTATAGATGCCAGGGATATAAACATTTATGCACACCACTAGCGGTTTGATGTCTTGAAACCAAGGAGGCAAATGAAGTAACAGAGTACCTATAGGTACTTTTGTGTGTATCTGCAGAGCATAAGGGAAGAGCTAATGAGTCTTATGGCTTTTGGTTTGTTTTGGAATCATTGACCTATTGACACATCCTTTCCTTTTCCTTTGGAGTACATACAACTATTACTTGTAGATCATGTACACTGCTAGATAAGGCCCAAGGTAAGGTGCTAAATAAAATGAGCTAGCAAAGGAGTTGTTGGATGAGGATTACCTAGAGACAGACAAGTGAGAAGCAAAAGTAAGTTTCTTATCTATGCAGCCATAGAGAATTGGAAAGACACTGTTTAATTTCATATGATGGTTTTGTGATATGTAAATATTATGATATTCATACAGCATTTCGTAAGTGCACTATACAGCCACCCACTAGAAGTCATTAATACACAGCTAATAACTAGTGCCATATATTTACACGCAGAATGGAGTTATACTTGGATATTATGTTTATTGTTGTCATTACCATAGCCCCTATAACTGTCTGAGACAAAAATGAGAACTCGGCAAATCAAGTCGCACTAAAACGTTATTGCAGTGAAAAGGTACTTATGTGTAGGTAGGTATGAATATTATGTTTATTTTGTCTGTAGGCTTAGGCTGTGGGCAGCACTGCTGCAGTCTTCTCTCCATATACTACAAGATTCCATAAAGTAGAATTTAAAACCCATTGTCATTAAGTTTCACCATGTATTTCCTCATTTATCTATCTGTATCTGCCATTGCACTAGATTGGCAAACCTAAGGTAGGCAGCATACACACATCTGTCTCAAGTCCTGTCTTGTTTTATTCCAGATACATTACTGCTAGCTATTTAATTTATGTATGCACTAAACCTAAATTGTCACCTTACCAAACTTCAATTGCCATTTATGATACTGAAAGTACTGCCACGAGTTACACCTCCTCATTAAAAACATTGCTGTACAGCGACAAATATGAAGTTACTAATCGATGTTGGTTAGTGACTGAAATGCATTCGAGTGGCCTGACAATGAAACTGATACTCTCTCGTCACTTCCATATCCATTTTATGAACCGCTTCTATCATAATATTATTATGTCTGTCTTGTGGCAACTACGTTTACACGCCTAGCATGCGATTGCCGATTTAGTACAATAGTAACAGTTGTACGATGAATGCTATAACTATATATTAATTTTATATGCGTGCTATTTAAATAGTTGCTGCAAGTAGCTAATTCCATTAATAAGGAGTTCAGTAATGCACAATTGGCCATTTATTTTATTGTTGGCGAAAATATCAACGTAGAGTGACTGACAAATAAGGTCCCACTCACTCACTAATTGTAAGTATCATGTGGGAGGCTTATCATAAGACAGAGTTGGGCTTCATTTGCCATTTCCTTTCCTTATTCTAAGAGATCATCCTTTCGATTTCAATTCTGAAATATTGATTTTACCTTGACTCTATGCTACAAGGCGTTCAAACTTTCCATATGAACACTGTATTGATATAAAGGAAACGTTTTTCAATCCTGCCACATTATTTATTTTACTATATACATTTAAACACCTGTACCTCATTGAATTAATGATTTGTAGCAAAATGGTAGATAGGTAGGCTGAAAAAACGTTCTAATACTATTATTACTAATACTAACGCAGATCTTGATTACCTTTATTGCTACAAAAGTATGTTTTAAATTAATTACTATATCAAATTTAAGCATTTAGATAACAATTATAACTAATACTTATTAACAAATGTTCACTATCTGTATTAACTCTAATTGAATGCATGGCAATATAGATATAGTAAATAATTACCTAGGCCTATTATATGGTATATTATTCCAACCGAATATCAATTGGATGCTAAATATGTTTGTCAGCCTTGTTCTGCATTGAGGTACTCAAGAAAAATGGATTAGACAAAGCCTGATGGAATCATTTATTGTCGGATGAAGATTAAGACCATTCTCATAGACTTGAATGACATGAGAAATGGAATATCAGTCATTTTCACAGATGTACCTATGCAATTGTAATTATCTTCTTCGGCTAATGTGCTTCGACATTGCACTAAATGTTATTAGCATGGTATACTGTATACAAGCGTTATACTTAATGGACTTGCTTGCCTTATCGTTGCTTTGTAGTATTCAGATACAGAGTGACATTAGTAAATCCACTGTCCATTCCACTACTGCATACACACAATACTGTTAGAAGTGCATTATGCGAACAAGGCAGTAAAGTAACCATTAAGAACAAATAAAAGATCTCTATTGTTGAAACTACCTATATGTGATACTATGTGTATCTACACTAGTATCGGCACGGCAATACTAATAATACAACGTGTACATAAGAAGCCATTCCTTGTCTGATTGCGAATAATGACTAGCATTAAGTTTTGAAGATAGCAAAATCCTATTACTTGGTTACACTTCATGACATCATATTATATGAATGAGTACAATTACAATGCTACTTTTAGGGCACTTTTGTTCTTTAGCATCTCTGTCGTATGTATAGTTACATACTTAATGTGCTATTATAAGTAACCTGTACTACCATATATAAGTAATATCACATTTCGTATCAGTGCTACTCGACGCAATAAGTTGTAGATTTATCAGGGATTATGGGGTACTTTACTTCTTCAGTATATGTGAAATCTTTCTTCGTTCGTTTACTACGAATGATCATGCACGGCAATACATTCAAGTAATTTCATGTTCATGCAAGTTAGCTAGACTAGATGACTTGATCATAGCAGCAAACCACGATATAATCCTTTAAAAGAATGAAATAATCCACAGAAGTGCATGTGTAACATCGATAATGGCATTTCACAATGAAAATCTGTGGGTTCCGTGGGTTCAGATTTAGTGGTCTTTATTTTCTTGTTTTGCTTATAGCTGTACTCCTACTACTATGTAGCATTTCCATGTTCTCTGTTCACGTAGGACGTATTTTATTTATTTTTTACTGAAATGAGTCAACATTCACAACAAATTATTAAAACTTACATTCCAGTCCTTCAAATCTGACCTTCGCCAATCTATTTCAAAAATATTTTATTTCTCAGTCAATTATGTAGAAAATAAATGGAGGTAGACATATTTTTGATAGCCATTGTACTATCATGAATTACTTTTTGTGTCGTCGGAGAATAATATTATTCAAGACGATGGACCATGTAAAACTAAATGGGAAAACGTCCGAGGACTAATGAAGAAGAATGAGCTGATCGTATTAAAATTTCATATTTTATGCCTCATAAGTACCTACCATACCTACACAAGTTTATCAAATGCCATACTTTCAAGTTCATTAATTGAAACGGGTTCTAATGTTACTAATAAACCAATAACTTCTAACATATATTTAGGACAACATAACATTGAGTATTTTCACTGCCTAGCTTTATCTTATTTAATTTGTTCCGTCTTGGTGTATGATTGGTTGGTTACCTTTTCTTGCTATTTTACAGTGCAATGTTATCTGTCTAGTAGTTGTCCATGACAAGCCTGACTTGACCCTGAATAATTATTTCTGATCCTGGTATGCATGAAGCAAACTTACTTTTGAACTTGACCATATAGATCCAGATTTCCAGCAGATAGACCGAGCGTTACCATATAACATGTTAATATAGGCTGTAAAGTAAAGTCAATAAACGTTTAGTCTTGAGTCGGACCAAAGAGCTTTAAATAGTTCCTTACAAACAAGGTACCATGCTTTCCATATAGCCATTCTATAATAATATGCAAATTAGTTAGTATAGTTATTCAAGTGCACTGTGAAGTTATACGCTCAACAATGAGTAATAGTACAAATATTATTACTTCTAAGTGGAGATAAAAACATCCCAGGCAAGGACAGCCTCTTTAAAGCAGTACGTATTCTGTTACGCATAAGCTACCTAAGTTTACATAGAACACAATTCTTCTGTTTATAGACCTAATACTATTAGAGTGTTAAGATAAATTTAGTTCGTAAGTAAACCTGAGCTGGTTCCGTTAATTTCTTCTTATCATCTCAAAGTTGAAATCATACTTGTTTAGGTATATGCACACAAAACACTAGACGCAATTCACAGAAAGTACTTCATAAAGTTCTCTTTCTTCATATGTCTTTAAATAAATAGCTACATACATCCATGGAAAGTAGGCACTTATGTAGCAGAGGAAGAACTCTTGATCTTCAGAACTTGCCCGAAGATTCAGTTCTACTGCAGACAAAAGTTTTCTTGGGGTTGTCTGTGTCTCCCACTTTCATCTTATCGTTGCCTAACATTTAATATCCATCTCAGCCAGCCACTTCACTTACGATTAGGATTCTTCTTGTCGTGCAGCACAATTTATTCTGCTGTTTTATTCTTCCATCCGCTCCGTTGCGTCCCAATGAATATACTGATAGTTCATTGTATTTGTAGTGTAACTATGTCTGCAGGGCATTCTCGACCCCAAAACTCCTAAGTACCCACACGTATAGCTATCTGCATTTGGATACCAAATAAATGCTACATATAACATGCATCATTATATATTTACTAAAGCTGTTACTACTGCTACTATACAGTAGTAGGAAGCTAATTTTACGTATTTTGAACACATTGGATGTCTAATCTAGTAGCGAACTCTTTATATTAATATTGTTTCAAACTACATTTCGAATATAATTAAAGATCTTAATTTATAAAATGTATTTTCTGCACCATTGTAAAACTTAATTTGAGTGAACTATTGTATATCAACAATTAGTAGGCTAAATATTAATTAATACGGATAATACAGGTATAGATGCTCCTATAGCTATATAAATATAGATACAACAATACAGTGCTTCTTTTCACAGAAAGGAAATTATATAAAGTAGATAAGTGCACGTTGTATTATAACTTCCAAAACTAAGTCTCACTGCTATAATGCAAGTTCGATATAGCACACAACTGACAAGAAAATTCTCGTCCTTCAACTTAAAGTCAAATGAAATTACCAAGGGCTTAAGGTGTGAATCTTCAAATATTCTTCGTCTGTAGCATCTACTATTTCCGCTTAGGCACATAATCTGCTCAGGAGAAGCATGTTAGGTATGCATATTTGTTATTTAATATTCCTTCCTTCCTACTGCATGTTTTTCATTGGAAATGCAGACAAGTATAGTGCAGTACATTGAAAATATTTGATCGTTTCGTTGTACAACATACTAATAATATGATCGCACAACCAAAAATAAAGAAAATGCAGAGTTCTATGCAAATAATATCTGCTTTAGAATATTTAAGTATATGAACTGTGAGAATAAAGCACGATTCTTGTAAGACACGCAATTGCAAAGGTGTCCATTTGCATGGCTAAATTTATTAATAAGTTATGTCATGATATGAATGACTCAGCCATGCAGTCATGGTAATGAATTATGCTAAAGATGGAGACTGTGCTTTTAATGATGGTAGAATTTATCTTTCAAACGTTTACCTTTTCAATAACACATCCAAGTTTATCGATTGCACAAAGGCCCGCTGGCAAATACTATAATGCGCTTTTTAGCAGACGTTCCACAAATAAAATATGAGTAGTAGGCACTTAGGCAGTAGGAATGTATTGCACAATTGCACCAGAACATAGAAATTAAGCATAGTTTCTTGAAACCTTGGCTGTTTTGTAATTATTGTAACTCCTCTGTTGTGTAAATAACCACAAACAATTTTTTGCAATAAATAAGGGACATAGGTTAAATGGAATCCACACAATGTGACCTAGGAATTCTTCCCATGTACACAATATCATTATTTCCTAGGTAAATTAATGCCATTATATTGCACGTTCTTCCTGCTGTACCTAAATCATGCTAATAAAGGTATAACCGGTATAAGGAATCATGGGTAGGTATATTGCACAAAATGACTAATTTCAACTATCATGGTTACATCTTACACCCCTACAGTTGAGAACCTTCATAGTTTTATTATATTCAGAGTAGCATCAACACCACATTGATATTATGGATACCCACCCACAGTTGCACAAGTCAATTAGATTGACGAAATAATTTTACGTGACATAGGTAGCAATATTCTCCGTCTCAATTGTGCACAGAATGAAATTAAGAGTTAGTCACCATCAGAATTGTAATTTTTCCCAATTATACAGGTAAACAATTGACAGATGCATAAATTACACTCAAGTTCATTTATCGTAAATTAATTTCATTTTTTGCATGTTTAAATTACATATACTAGTACAAGCTCATTATGTAATGGTGCTTAATGCATAATACTATTCGCCGAGTATCAAGTTGTATTAGCTACGTAAATCTAGCATAATAGTGGCTAGTGACTACCTAGCACTTGGAAAACAAATGTTATGCAGAGTGCATGAATTTTGAAAACCTGCTTGAATCTAGGTTGTTGTTGCTATGTCTGTCTGACTAGATTATGACGGCTTGGCCATTTTGTGTTTCACCTTCACCTTCACTTTGCAAATTTACTCAGCTACGTATTACGTATTCCGCAGGCACTCTCAAGAAACAAAACTGATAGACAGCATAAGACATAAGGCACAAAGTGAAGGAGTATCAAGAGAATGGTCTCTCAAGATTATTATTTACCATTTCATTTAGAGTTGCTTTTCAATACTCCTACCTTAACATACATATACCTATTAAAGCTAAGCCCATGTGTAAATATGCTGTAACACTTGTGCAGATTTGATATAAAAATATTCTTCGCTCAATCCCATTTGATTCACGTGGGAAATTGCACAACTCCGCTCAATGAGAAGCTAACAATAAAGTTTTTGCATATGAGATAAGCCTTGTGTACCATAATAAGTATGCATAATATTTTGTACCTGCATGGCTTATATAGCAAGAAACCTCTTATTAGAATGATGCTGAAGTTTGTGCCCCCTGTAACAATACTTATTATGTATACGTATGTACTAAGTAAACCTTATCCCCCATTCCTCGTCTGTTTTCAAATTGGCCATGAGTTTTGCGATGGAATTTCCTCCGAAGACTTTCAGACACAATTGCAGACCCATAAAACAGATACCTACGTGGTTGCCCCTTCTAATACTTTCAGTAGATAATAAAGCATTATGCATCTTCTCTCACTGCATCCCATTACAGGACAAATAGTATACTACGTGCTTATGTATCCGTAAACTAGGCATTTATCGCAAAAAATGGACTACAACTTAAAAGTAACATTAAGCTTCTATGTAGCTATGTTCTTATTTCCAATCCTTGAATGTTCGCTAAGATGTTCTCCTCCAGAAATGCCAATAGTAAGTATCTGTGGGCTAGAATCATTGCATTGCTTTCTGCACAATTATCTAAAGGGTGTTTCAACTGAACGGGTTTTGCTATGTGCCTTGCAATTTCACATTTTACTACGAAACTATTGTGGAGTGTACTCCAGTCCAGCAAGTCGGCTTCATGGTTTGGCACGGCACGCCATCGGCATCCAGCCCATTCTAGTCCAGTCCAATCCAGCCAATGTTACGTTGTCAGCTGCGAAACTTTTTTTATGGATTTCTGTCAAGAAATCCAACATTGACTATGGCAATCCAGTTCAGATGAGAAGAGAAAAGAGTGCTGATTGGAATCTTTAGTGCTGGCATGGAAGTATTTAAGTTTACGTAATCTACATAACAATATTATTCTACATAATATCCTGTAGCATGATTGTCTCGAATGTAAGCGAACAAGTTACGACTCTGCAAGGTATTTTGCTCGCTATCCATCCATTTCTTTTCATTGCAATTACAATACAATGTACCTATGCTAAGAAGTTAAGTACTGACGTGAAGTAATTTAATAGTAGATAGACCATGGAATACCATGTCATGCCAGAATGCTTCAGGCTTTACAAAAATCTCAATCTCGCATACATCCATTCTTCCCTTGCATCTTTGTAATTTGTAATAATATTAACATTCAAAGTACGAGGACGTGAATCCTATCAACATCAACTCATTTCTTAATCAAAGCTACTGCGTCTTATGCGTCATAATGCGTCTACAGACTTTGGAAAACATCTTATTTTAAAACTTTATTTTGTTTAACTCAATTTGCACAGTGTCGAAATAAGCTTACAAGAGGAAAAAGTTCACATTATTGTTACCTTTATTTCTAATTAGACCAAGGAACAAAAAAGCAGCTTGCTTTTTTATAAAAAAGCAAAAGAACAAAACCTAAAAAAGAAAGCTTTTTCCGTTTTTGAATTCCTAAAAATTGCGATTAAAAATAAATATAATATGTCATTTGGTAGTCCGATATTCCTAGATTGATATTCCGTTGGTTTAAGACACTATTTCACACTCTATCTATTTTAAATTGGATCGGTTTGTCAGCTAAATTTAGGTTGACTACTACTTTATGCATAGATAAATTAGCAAAAAGGAAAAAAGGGTTGCTATTTTAAAAAAGGTTGCTATTTTAAAAA
>JABASH010005507.1:0-12000 GCA_019776445.1 Tomocerus maximus | reverse complement strand
GACGGGGTCATGTTAAAATTAAATGACGGGGTCATGCTAAAAAATATATGACGGGGTCATGCTTAAATGATTAAATATTTGGAAAGCAATAATAACATAATGAAATCCAATGATGGCTTTGAAAGCATTAGATGTAACTGTATGAAAATGTATCAGTGATCGGCTGTAAAATGTAGAAATTTGCGTGCATTTTATTATGGTGATTATATAAATCTCCATACTACCCCGTCCGTAGGACGGGCTTATTTCTAGTATAATATAAATATAATACACGGGCATATATAATACATTTACATTAATACCTATTAGTTTTTTTAGACATTTTGGAAAGGTCAATTACCTTGAGAAAATTGTAGAAAGGGTTTGTCTGACTCATAACTTAAAGTCATGGCGTTCTTTCTGCTGGCAATTACTAATTTGTAAGATAATGATATAGTATTATAAATGATAATATTCTAAATCAATTAATATTCTAATAAAAACTTGATCGAATTTTTGGTAAACGTGATATAATTTGGAGCATAGTTTGACTGAAATCTTGGTTTCAGAATTTTATTTTATCATAGGCATAAATAATTTCCTGTTAAAATGGTTTTTAATTCAAACAAACCTAACAAAATACTTGTAGCAGCGGATTTATTATTTAAATCCTCTTGTAGTCAAATGCATTTCACGATGATTATTATTTAGAATTTTCAGTTTTCGCTTTCCAAAATAGTTTTCTAAATATTGCAAGAGAAAATAAGATCAAGTAGAGATAAAATATTTAGAGTGAGATTGTCTAATGCAGGCTTGAGAAATGAACTGCAGCAACCCAAACTGGCATTCCTGAGAATAGGCTTTTAAAGTTAAGGTACATACTGTAATAAAATACAAAATGTGGGAACAACCTAAATTCTTTAAGCAGAGTGTATGGCATAGTGATAAAAATAATTTGTAAAATTTACTTTTTATGTGATAAAGTTATTATTTCCTAACATGTTCGTGAATGAAAGGCCAAGCACCTTTCTGAAAAGCAGATTATTGGGGCGCCTTGTGAATATAATTGATATAATATACGATAACAGAAATAATAAAAACTGGCTATCTGTCACATTTAAGTCGTTCATTGACATTGACAGTGAACCACTTTAAGTTGACATTGCTCTATATATCAGGAATATTGAGGCACTTTTTAGTTTTTTTTTGTCTTGCTATTTTTCTAGGTATTTCCTATTTTCTACTTTCGTTTTAAGAGCACATAACAATAAAGTTGTATACCAAGCAATCCAGGTGTACAAAATTATTAATAGCAGGGTCTTTTGTAAAATGTCTCCGACTCTAATTTTAATGAATACTTTTTTCAAAGGCACAGTGACACACAATAGCAGGTAGGCATATTTTATTGGTGACAACCATATTAGCGTTTTTTGAACCCTGGAGAAAGGGTAACCTTATTTTTCGTTGTCTTAAGACTAACCCAGACTATAATTATGGTCAGGTGTCCATTTTTACTCAGACAAGCTTAATGATATTGTGGACTTTGGGAATAACTCAATGACGTACTTATTTTCATTCAAGGCTCGACATAAATGACAGGACAGTTAAAGGATATAAAAATATGCAGAAAATGGAGATTCTATATCGAGTACCTACCAACTACACCAGCGGGAAGCCAATTATGCATGGGTAAAGTATGGGTAGAAAGGGAAACCTTTACTGAGTGGTTTTATTTTTAAGATGCATTTTTTATAAAATTTCCCTAGTATTTAATAAGCTTCGCCCACGCCAATTTTATTAGTATCCAGAATCTTATCGACCTAGAAACAACAAACTGGGATAAAACCCCGAAGAAAACTTCCCAAAATCCAGTGAAATAAAAGTTGGCAGTCAAATTTCAATTTCTTAAATTCCAAAATGAGTTCTTTTAAAAAGGTTTTGAGTTTTTGTGTGTGCGTTGTTTTGGCACAGACTCAATTTGTAAATTCTCAACATCCAGTCCCTTCCATTAGTGAGCAATTACAACGTTTACAACAAACCCAGCAAGCACAGAAGGAAACTGAACAAAGTGACGTAGGAAAGAAACAGACTACAGAGTCAGTACCAATGTCTCAGTTTAACTACAGGACACCAGTTAACAATGGATACGGTGCTTACCAAGGTAAAATTTAGATTTTAGTACAAATTATTGTAAAAATGGTCTAAATATTTAGGTCATTCACAATTTTATATCGTGCCAATTTGGAAGTTTAATATTGAGTTGACTTTTTAGGATATCCGAGAGATGTGTACGCATCAGTTCTCAGCCAAACCTCACCAGGAATTCCACAACCAAAGGGAAATCTGTTTAACTTGGCCTCTGGAGGGGATTACTTTTTAACTGCTCAGTTCAGTCAAATATTCTACAGCTTCGTGGGAGTCGTTGTTCTCATTGCTCTACTCGTTTTTGTCGTCAAATACTTGTACGCTTTTGATGTCAGTGGAATCGTCCAAAAAATTAAGGATGGAAGCTCACCCACAGGGAAATCCATGGATTTGAATCACCTTACTAATATGGTCTACAGAGCAATCGATACTTACGACGCTTCCACCGCCAAGGATGATGAATGATAAATTACAACTAGAAATATGTGTCATTATTTTAAAAATAATTGTAGATAAATATGTAAGCTCTCTTTTGGACGCTATGACTTTGACTATAGAAAAATTACTGCAGTCACCCACATTAGATATTGAGCGGATAGTACGATACTAAATGTAAATACATACAATGGTGCCTATTAGTGTTACAGACTTATCCGAATAAAACTAATCTTTTGAATGGTAATCATTATACCTACTGTTGTATTTATTACAATAACCTATATACCTACCTACTTAATTCTAACTTATGTTTCTTTTATTCGACTATGTTCTTCATCCTGCATATACTCGTAGTACAATGCTTTACATCCCCATCGTATTCATTCTTGAAATCTGCATTTTATAATATAGAGAATTAGGCAAATTGTCATGTAAGCATTCACACGCCTAAGTCTAATGAGACAACCAAACAGTTTGAGTCTGAGATGATTAATGGCTTTAAGAGTAGAATATGCAAGTTAGGTTGCTGATATGTCCTGCAGTCATCATGTGGAGCATTATAAATGGCAAATAAAAAGGGAGTATGATAATAGTTAACCTAGCAATAGTATTCAAATGTATTTATTGCTACCACAATATACATCTTCCATTGGTTACCACAAATTCAAATGCATTTCGACAAAATAATTTATCATCATTTACAAATAATATGACACACGATTGAATGGATATTGAGGCAATCGCCAACTTGTAGTTTTATACTGCATCAGCATTTTTAATACTGCTTTATAGTAATAAACCTCAGCACTGAAAAACACTTGTGTTTGCGTATTACTAATATTTTTCTAATTCTCAATAAGAAAAGAATCAGGATTGAACTTAGCGTAGCTGAAACAATGAAACTAATGTTACAAATTTAAAAAGCATTATTACAGGAACCCAAATAATACCTAGTAATATATTAATTTCTCATTCTACACTAAACTAATCAACGTCAGTTTCGAAGTACCTATGTAAACTGTAAACCAAACGGAGTATGTAAATAAACGCACAACGCATTGTAACGTAATACCTAGTATGTACCTACGTTTGAGAAAACTATCTGCAAATAGAATAATAATTCATCCCTTACTTAACGCATTACATTTTTAATATTTCAATTTACAATTTATTTGATACATTTGAGTGAATATCTATTTAGTAATTTTAAAATTTCATTTAAACCGCTTTGGCTAATTTTTTACAGACTATTATATAGTATTGCTGGCAATGGCATTTGTTATCCTATTTAACCCGATTTAGTTCACCGGGCTGAACTATTGTTTCACCCTTGATATTATTCGAAAAATTAAGAGGAGAGGGGGTGAACTATAAAGAGTGTAAATCCAGTGTAAATTATTTTTTTAAGTGCCTTGTAATAAACCTGAAAAGGCAATAGTTCACCTCAGGGGTGAACTAATACGAGGGGACGAATTAAATCTGGTTACACCTATACGGTGCATGGTAGAAAGTCTTAGAAGTCAGAAGTCATGATATTTTGTGACAATTTAAATTTTGTGATAAAACTAAAAAATTAAATGATGCTTTGAATAGACTCATTTAAATTATAATTGAAAACAAACAAAATTCCAACAGCAACAAAATACCAAAATTTACAATTGAAATTTTGCATTTCATGTATAGTTTAATGGACATCAAATTACTGCAGTGAATCTCATGAAAAGCATTTGGGAAATCTCTTGCAATAAATGAGACACTGAACATTGCCTTGCATACCGTAGATATCGTACCATTAAATATTTATTAAAGAAAACAAAATAGGTTAGCATTTCATTTGAAGCAGAAAAAAGTTAACACTGTACTAATTGAAAGTAAGCAGACAGCTCAAACGCAGCACATGGTATGAAGAAGATGAGACGTGGACCACTTTATTTGCTGACCGTTCTACCTACACTACGGAAATGACGGGGAAGTCAAATTATCCTCTGGCCATGTAAATGGTATTTTTTGTTTCAAATGCAAATGGTGCGTGCGTTCTGTTAATGAATTTTGCACACTTTCATAGCTCAGCTAAAACTTTTACGTTGGTTAATACATGTGCACAATCTGATTTAAATAGTACAGCTTACAGAATCCTTAATACCTGTAAATGTATATCTTAAATCTTGGCAGTGGACATTTCTCTCTCCTTACACTTAGCACTTATGTGTGGACTGGTTTCATCATGTATGACCATGACCACTGCATTTTCAGGTATCACTCTATAAAAAGCAGTGCAATACAGATAAATAAAAGGAATGAAGTATTGACCTCTTAAAATTGCCATGGAAAGGGAAAAATAAAAGGGGAAGTCTATTTTTAACGGCAAAATATAATTAAAATTCGGATGAAAAATTTTGAATTAAATAATTTTTATATATAACAATAAATATTAGAAAAAGGATAAGTATTTGATCCGCCTACGTATTGGTTTGCGACAAATGCATTTAAAATTCTGAAACCAAATTGTTTAGCAAAAAGTGATAAATTCACATTCTTATGGGAATGGAAGTACGTAGGCTTGTGGTATTGCAAAACATGAAGGAGAGGATACAAAAGAATAATGCACATTAAAAACAAGTCTATGCTTCTAAACAATAGCAATAATGCATAAGGTCGACATTAATTTTATTATTGACTGTTGGTAGTAAACACATTTGATTTACGTTCTTTGTATATTGTATACAATCCTATATATATTATATGGCCAAATATAAATAAATTTACATCACCTTATACCTATTTAATAGGAAAATATATTGTTTTCCGTTATTCTTTCCTATGTTAAAATTTTAATAGTAACCCATAATTAGTTATGGGCGCAATGATAGTTATAAATGCTAAATTTATTTACAATTTGTTAGTTGGAATATTGTTGTGCCATGTTTGTCACAGTCGGCCGGGATACCATCTTGCAGAGTGTAAATAATCTGCAAATCAGATATACATGTATATGTTAGCGTTCAAAGCGACATGTCTGAGAGTGTTGATATAAACTAGTGAATAATGACATCCAAATTTTTAGATGCCTTATGAACTGTCAAAAAATATTCATTATGGTCAAATAAAACATTTTTCTGACAAATTTGATTGAGCCCAACCCTTGAAAAGTATTTTCGGTTGATAGATGCTATGCTGTTTCACAAGAAAGAACTTTCCATTCTTAATGTTCAACATTTTTAGTATTAGTAAGTTAATATATCATATTTTCCAAATTAGTTCACCCTGATCAAAATGATTGAATATCATTGTTATCTGTCATTGTTGTTTCTATCACTATCAATGTTTCCCGCTTACGAGGCACTCGAAAATATAATCTACATGTAATTTACACTCTTAATATTTCACCCGCCCTCGGGTCAACTATTAATTTTTCGCATCAAAGGCAACTTCAAATAGTTGCCCCGGGTGAACTAACTCGGAAAATAAGGTAATAATTCAACAAATTAAGAGTTAACTCGTGGAATTATATACGTAAAAAGTTGTCAGGAAAATGCCTTATTTAACTATATCGAAATATTTTTGACCGTTTATAATGCGTTTGAAATTTTTTGATATCATTATTCACTAGTTGATATTAACACTCTCTAATTATGTCGTTTTGAACGCTAACATATATAAATATCTACTTGCATTTTCTGACGGTAGATTAAGTATAGTATATACCTATTGATGTTTTGGTTATAATATTTTGATGACTAAAGAAAAGTTATTGATAGAGCCACATAATGTCGCCAAAATTACTTTTAGATGAAGATATTGAATGTAGGGTGTTCAATGTTCAGCCCAGTTGACGAGAAATTGACAGCTGCTATACCATCTCAAGCGGATCTAACTCTGACAAATAAACGGATATGTGTGTACGGTAAATTGAACAATTAAGAAACAACAAACCTTCAATCTTGCTTACCAGAGAAGTGCCAGACAGTTTCTTTTACCATTAAAACATGATGACAACAACATAATAATGGTTGAGCTCATCGCCAGTCAGAGAACGTTTGCTTTGTACTTATTGTTAGTAGGCATTCGAGGTCAGATTTGGAATGCATCATTAGATAGCAGGATCAGATATGCGTTAACAGCAGGAGTAGGAAAATGAACTGATCTCTAATGCTTGTGCTTAATATTTTTCTACTACTGCTTTTAAAGATGACTAATCGATGTAAGCAACGAATGTATACTTAGCAATTGCAATTTTGTGGCACAAAGTTAGTCAGTGCGTACAAAGTGTGTAATTTTCCCCAGATCAAGGGTAAAAATTAAAGACATTGAAAAGTTATATGGTTACGAATAATTTAAAAATGTCTAAGAAAGGCTGGAAACATTTCTCTTCGAGAATTTGACCAAACTATGAATTGTCGACAGGAGGAGATATAAAAATTCTCAGAGGAAGGAAACATTCTTTCATGAAGGTGGATCGGTCATGCAGCTCTGGCCATTCCTCTGCTACATAACTGAGACGGGTACCTTTAGGAAGTTACTACGATTGTTATCTATGTCGTATATTTGTATAAGTGCACATGATAAAGTAGGTAACTATAAAAAACCAGGCCAGAAGAGCTTAAGATTAAATCAGAGTCTCTGCCTAAAGCAGACAGACTCCTAACTTATACTGCATAGGAATATAATAAAGAATTAAAAGGTTTCCGAATTGTGATAGTAAGCCCAATAGTATTCAACTTTGCTTCGGGATCATCGACTACATCGTATAAAATAGTTTTTACAATTTTAGTGTATTTATTCCCGAAAAATAAGAGCGTACAAGGACATCTAATAGAGAGCTATGCCCAGATGCATATTAACCTTTCTCATGGTCAGTGCGTAGTGCGTGCAATGTGCATGAACTCAATAATAAAATAAAGTGAGCACGATGAGGAGCAACGAAGAAAACATTAAGCATGGGCACTACCTGACTCACCCTCCTCCGATTGAAACTGTACTGAGACCTTGAACTTGCGTAGAACAATAATCTTCTGGAATTGAATCTCTTGAAAAGATCAAGCAAAGGTGCATCTGTAGGATCCACAATTGTATTTGTCTGCCCTGAATTTCGATAAGGCGTTCGGCCTAGTCCAGTTCTTGAAATGCATCCAAACCTTAACAAAAGACTAGTGTCCTTTTTATTCCACAGTTCTCTACTTCCGTCGATTTATACGGATAATGTGGGGTAACATAAACACAATGGCCAAGACATGATAACAATTTATGTAGTAATAGTTATACAATTTTTCCCACCAGATATATGTTATTACGAACGATTGTACATAATGTAAAGTACTTTATTTAATACCGGAAATATTAGTATGCCTACCCTTCTATATAGTAGGTCCCTATTTAGGTTTACTTTGTTCGTGAGTGGACCACATTGTAAAAAATCAAGGGAAAAGTAATGCCATGCCTAAAAAATAAAATCAAGGGTTGTGAATAAGTAGGTACCTACTGTCAGCATCAACGTGATTTTACCAATCTAAAAATGGGTATTGTAAGTTGTGCATGAAGACCATGAAGTTGCACAGGTGCTAATAATACTAATGGTATCTAATACTTAACATTTACGTTTACATCTAGGTAATAATGAAATAAATTGGACTAGCCTAGATGTTATGTATGCTTCTTAACCTACAACCCAGGAACATCTACCCTCGATGCCACCCACCATTATCATGTATACATTACACATTATCAATGTCAACCTACAAAGTGTTTACCATATTGCCAACAGGTACCCACCATCCGATTCGCTTGAATCAGCCAAGTCAAAAGTCAACGTGAGAATTTCTCATAACTCAACTATTCAGTCATGACATGACATGACATAGAAAATACCTACGTCAAAACAGAATAGGCTCATGCTGGCTTAAGCAATGTGATATCGGTGTCTATTCTGTCTACTGTTTAGAAGTCAACAGATTTGCTACTGCAATCCACATCTACATAAGCGTATCTGAAATATCCACCATAAACACACAAACCCACAACTAAGTACCAGGATTGATAATACTATGAAGCAGAATCTGCAAAGATAGTGTAAGTTATAATGCTACAGACACGTAATGCAGCAATGCAAAAAGCATTGATGCATCCTGTACCCAAGTACATAGTCATTGTAGTTATCAATGCACTTGCCAACTTCAGGAAATCACACCCCCGGCCCGGCATGCATCGGCATTGGGTGCTTCACTAATATGTAACCTGCATTTTCATACACGTAGTCATTTTCATACATGCACATAATTTATTTACTCATATAGGAAATACAGTCAAACTCCGTAGATAACTCTCCTTTATGGTTTAAATACATTTTCCATGCATTGCTCTACGGTTCAAATTTTTATTAGTAGACTTTTAATTCAAAAATTAAAGCCACATAAATTATTTCGAAACTTTCTTTTGCATAAAACAGTTAGCGTCCCTCTTTCAAACTTTCATATAATATGTCAACTTTAACCTGATTTACGTCTCCTCGGGTATTTCCGAACCATAGAGAAATTTCTGAGGAATTAGTGTACCAAAATAAAAGTTTGACTGTGCATTACATGTATAAATACCTGAGTGATGAATAAACAAAGTTTAGTATTAGTATCGCTGTAGAAAAATTCTACTCCATTAATGCATGAAAAATCTCAGTTTTTCCTATTCATTCATAGATATTCGCAGTGAAGTGTAGTAGTAAGGTACGCCTGTGAAATGAACTGTGGTAAAGAGGAAAAAGTGCATAGACAGATCGGTAGAAGAATATGGAAGCATTTAATTGCAGGCTTATAATTATAGTAAACATTTACGTAACATCTGCATGTTATTTATGCATAGCTCAAATAACAAGTTTGATACTATAGGCGATAATAGATAGTTGGTGCTTGTGGTTTATGGGCTTTAAACTGTGTAGGTACTATTAATATGACAAGGAGTAGTAAAGTTGTAGCACAGTGACATATATTGTATTATGTCTTGTTTGTGTATGCAAGGCAGGGGAGATGTAGGAAAAGTTGTTACTGGCCGTTGAAAAAGTCAGAGACAAATCAGATCTAATGAGACCATCAGTCATCATCCGCCAGACAGAGGAAATGTAATTCCAGAATACATGATTAGTCTCAGTGCAGATGTGATAAAGATTATTTTCCAAGTGTTACATAGTGAGTGTTTTAAAGAATTACAAGTGAGAATTAAGCTGGAGTAAGTGAACGTGGGTGGATAATTACCTTAAATATTAGGATAAGTACACAATGTCGTGAGACACAAGGCAAAACGGAAATTGGGCCAAAAAAGAAAAGAGTGCAAAAATCAGATAATCTGTGCTGCTTTGTAGTTGTCTGTAAATTAGTCAAGTCTTTAAATGTTTTATTTGCAGATAGTTACTCGTTTTCATTAGTGAAGTGGAGGAAGAACAAAGTAAAAAAGTCTGCTTGGTGCGAAGAATAAAAACTAATGAAGGTGCGAACGACGCAACGAACGGTATAAGTAGTGTGAGCAGAGTTATTCTCTATAGACTAATACATTATTCTCTGTAGAGCAGCATTAACGAATTGTGTTGAGTTGACATTGAGATTTTAAAGGAGCATTAGAGTCTCAACTGATCTCCATCCCACCGACACGAAGGATGGTAAATAGATTTTGGAGAGCAGAAAGTGGCCATCCTGCACTCTTTCCCTCGATGGTCCTATTGCATTGCATTACTGATAGTGCTACTAACTGAGCTAACAAACTTTGTGTGTACAACTTTGACAGAATCCTACATAACATCGCAATAACGTCGTTTACAATTCATAGTAGGTATATTACCATTTCAGTCAAAGTTTTAGTTAGTCTACCTTCAACGCTCAACGAAAGTTTACCTGATCATTATTATTCTTATTCTGTCTCACTCTCAGCACACAGACACTAGACTCTAGTACAGAATGCCATTTACGTATGTGTTAGTGTCGTGTTTTTAACATTCTCATTTCGAAAGACAACGCAGCTCAGTTCTGCTCCTTGGAAATATTATTTTTTACCTTCTTTGCAAGACGCTCAAAAATATTCATATATTAGTATGTTCCATTCAGGATTGAACTTTCTACGAGTGTGGACTGCACTAGACTCTAGCCACTAAATATAAAATTGGCTTCGTCCTAAAATATTACAGAGTGTTCCTTCGTTTACGAGTCCTTACGTTTACCTGTCAAGTAATATATAGGTGACCTACTAGCAAGGAAGAAAGAAAATCTATAGTTAGGAAAAGGACACATTTATAAGTACCTGCTATACAGGCAGTCGGGATTGTGGAATTCTTTTACAGGAGCCGTGTCCTGTCACACGAAGTTAACTTTGCATTGCATACCCTATGAGCTACTGGTTATTTCCAGACAGCTCTTATTACTGACCACACAAAAAGTAGTCCCTATCTGTGTATGTGGGTATATAAGTTATCTCAAGTTAATAAATAAAATTCCATTTGTCCATAATGAGCACAAATGTCCACAATGTACTTGATACGGAATTCTTTGTACATGGTACTGTATTAGTTACTATCTAGTAGAATTTATTCTACTGCCCAGGTGAATCGGTGAATGACAGTTGCATTTACACATTTAAGACGGGTAATTGTTTTGTGCCAGTCTACAGATAATAAGATATAATGTGTAGACACAAGAACAGTGTCAGTGAAGTGCCTAATAAATGTATCCAGACTAACAATCAAGACTATACTCAAACACAACTTCAATAATATTGGAGCAAAGTGCCTTGAACTATAGATATGTATTTTCTACATAGCCAGTCTGATAATACTCATGTCTCAAAATAGTTCACGAAAGCTTGCATGAATATTTTGGAAAGGAAAACGATAAATGAACTAGTTTCAAAAACCAGAACCATTGTAACATCACCCAATTATCCAAAGGTATTTCAATTCATAATGTCTACATTTATTTTAAACTCTATACCATGTATCACTCTGGTGTAATAGCCTACTGGAGTTACTAATGCACAACCCCTTCCTGCCTCCTATGTATTTTACAACTACAATGTACTACTACATTTATTGAAGTAAATATTTTAATATATTATAATAGTACTTCAGCCATTTAGCTTTTTTCAACTTCTAAGCTTAAGCCTTGTCCTTTTCGGGGCTTAATGGGTCATTAAACTAATGATGTTCCGATGCATTGCCGGCCGATTTTACTATTTCCATATATTACCGATGCATTGGTGTTGGCCTTCTCAAATACAATAATATTTTTATTTAACGGACTAAAATAAAACTATTTCTTAATATTCTTTTAACTTGTATGATTTCCTTTTAAATAACAAAAAATGATTTACCACATTAAAGTAATTCTAAAGTAGAAATCAAATATTTTGAAATTTACTTTGTTCCTTTACTGCTAACATTCGTCAGCATTTAAACTAAGATGATAAATA
>JABASH010005506.1:0-12006 GCA_019776445.1 Tomocerus maximus | reverse complement strand
CGTCGTAACGGATCTGATGGTATATTATAATCAGGTGAAGCTTAATCGAAAGCTCTTCAAAAATTGAATTAGAACGGAGAGGAAAATTCATGCGTCCGTCTCCTATTATCTACTACTTATAGTAGTAGATGACTGTTCTATCCATGTTATGTATTATATTGCAAATGAAAATTCACGGGCCAATAATTGTGAATTAGATGGTTATAAGTATTTAGTAGAAGCAGAAAAAATAAATGAAAAAATAATGACCATAATAGACTGACTGTATGTGATGTTGACATGAGGAATACACGAGAGTGACGATTAAAGCTATCAATACCAGCTGTCCCTGCCCACTCGCAAAAACTGTTAGTGTAAAAATTAAAATACAAGAAAGATGGTAAGGATTTAGCACAAGAGGTATCTGCACTTAAGTGGGACTATACTGGTTTTATTTCACTTGTATGCATGTATTTAGTATATTGGGCCAAACTGTATGCAAGTGAAATTTCAAGAAAAAATGCTTTGTTACAAACTCTCAGGAAAAGGTAAAGTTTAAGTCTTACATATCATAATTGAATAAATGTAACATATCTTACCTGTAACTTTATAGACTAAATATTATGAACATTTCAGTGTGGACATTTCTACCTAAACCGAGAAAAAGTGAGGTTGTCGAGTTTGAAATGTTACACAGTTAGGTTTTTTGGATTGTCTAGAAATGTTTTTCAATTATAATTTCATTCTATAGAGGATATTCGGGCAAAATGTTGGATAGGTACCTATATACTATACTTGTTAAAGTATAAGTTCCTGTAAGTATATTATTTAAGAGATCAATCCACGGGTCGTCTACTTCCTAATAATCTGTGGTTTGTTTACAGTTGCCCGTGTTTGTCTTTGTCTTCCTCTGCCTACGACGATGTTATACTAGTGGCTTCTACTGTTATACTATAAATATCCATATACCTACATATACGTATATGTAAGACAAAAGAATACACATGTGCATTTATCCATATATCGATATAGTATTTAAGTAGCTGGCTTTTATTTGCTAGTATGTAATTTAAATTGGATTTCTGAAAGGTGAAGGGGGATGTCGTATGGGAGTGGAGAAGGAGCTACGTAAGCACATCATCTTTCTATCCAAACTGAATCAGAATAAGATCAAAGATCACAAAAGGGTAATTTGATCATGAACCCTTTTGACTTTCAGCCGAATTTCTTTATAAGTATTTATTTTATCATCCCGTCCTTGTTCTTTACTCTTCTCCCTTCTACAAAAATCCTATGCTTCCGATTTGATATAATATCACAGTACACAGACGGCAATGTAGGAATAATGTATGCCCACGCACTTATTGAATTGCGTTAATATTGCTTTTGCTGAGGATAATAATAAATAATAATAAGATAGTAGGTATTAGGAGAGATGAATATGTATTGTACTATCAGTATATAATCCACTTCCCTCGGCGAGTTACATGCATTACAATAATTGTAATGTTCTATTGTAATTATTACAGTCTATTCTGTAAAGAAAGGTGGATGTAAACATAAATGTCACTGCAACTGCACACTACACTGCCCACTGCCCAATCAACAAAATTTAATCGTGCGATCATTAAAAGGTCGAAAAAGTCGAAATCCGTCAAGAGAACTAACTACACAGTACATATTTTCATTCGCTCAGCTCGCCCGAAAAACGAATTATAGCTTATGGATTCCCACATTCGATGGTAAAATGGTATACTACATATACAGCGAATATTAATACCAGTAAAATGATACATGTGGGGTATTTGAGGACTATGGACATGACATAATGTAGGAGCAGGAAAATGACATATACCACAATTACTATAGATAAAATCTTAAGTTTGCTTGGAATGGAGCAAAAGGAATTTAGGGCAAAGGGAATTTGTTTGGAATAAATTCGTTTGTACGCAGGCGCTATGGACTTATTACGTTTAGTGTTTGTATTCTAAATTCGTGTTACCAGGCATGCGCGGAAGTTTAGCATATTTCAACAGATTCAATACCTATTACTAGCATAGCACATGTGCTAGGCTGCCGCTAGTTTCTGAATAAAAGCGTACCGTGTATATGTGGCTTCTGTGGGACTACCATACTCTGCATCCTATATTGAAAATTAGCAAAATTTAGTTTAGCAGTTACCGAGATTATCAACCTCGACTCCTTATTTATTTATTTTGATAGCCAATTACAAAAAAGTGACATTAAATAGTTGCGCTGTGCTTTATATAATATTTTGTAGTCTTTTATGAACAATTAATTTTGAAATGTTCGTTTCGAAACGCGGGCGAGCTTTCTGTTGAGACTTGCCGTTAGTTTTACCATTAATTCACATTCAAACCCATGTTTGGTTTTCATAGACATGATAATTGAATTCTATCAATCCAATACATTTCATATTGCATATCATAGTCAAAAAATAATAAATCGGCACAACATGGGTATAGGTATAACGTATAACATAAGTTATAATAACGATATAAGGAAGACATCAAATCTTTGTTGAATACTGTACTAGGGGCTAGGAAGGAGTAATAAATAAACCGAAACAATCGGGTGTAGGAAAATACCGACTAAGGGTATTTTTGGGGTCTGTCATTGACCTATTTAGATATGCTCTCGAATGAGTCGAATTACAACTTTCTAGGATGAACAGAACTAACGTTACGTCGCTTTTTAATTTTTGACGTCCTCCCCCACTCAGCCGATGGACGGACAGACAGCACGGGCATTTCCATAAAGGTAGCTTTGCTACCTTAATAATGATGACATGACATGCAGAGATGGTTAGTTAATAATACCTTTTTTAGTATTGTTCTAAAGAAATCAAATTTTCTGAGTGTTAAAATAAATTATCTTCCCTATAAACTCCTATAATCTTTACAGAGATAGAACAATCCTATAGTTTAAGGTTGGAATTTGAAATAGTTTCACTCATATGTTTCATATTCCGAAGTTATCCTAATGTATTTCAGTAATTACTTGGAATGATTAAATATATCCCTCCCCTTTGGATAAGTATGTTCAACTGATTGCGGTTGGGTGTAAAGAAAAAAATTTAAACGTGTTAAATTGAAGATTTTTTATTCACCTTCTTATAGTGAATTATAGGGAATATAGTTTTAACTGTATTAACTGAGATCGTTAATGCAATAGGATGGAGTTACCACTTATATGCATACTTACCTTAATGCTTCCACTAGGCACTCCTATATTTATAGTGCATGCAAAGCCTCATATGATATAGGACGTAATTTTTAAGGTTTGTATTTTCACAATGTGTGCTAGAGAGAAAAGAGGACGTAAAAGGGGAAAAGAGCACAAAGGAATTGTAAGAAGCTGATGAGATGATAGAAATTCTTTTATCTGCATGATCTGTGTTACTTTAGTACTTACGAGTATTATGTAATCTAATGTTCTCCTTTTCCTCAATTTATTTTAATAGATATCCTTTTTCTACTTTCACCCTCTACTTGCTGTATTGTATTGCATTGTATTTCTTTTCCTTTTACTCGTAGTTTGAGAGTTTGACTTCACATCCAGTCAACGAAAAGTGGATTTTCCAGGAAGATCAAATAGAATTTGACTCAGCTTGCTTTCTTTTGCCCTCTTATCTCTTTAGAGGCAAATGATGTAGTTATCTTGCATTGTAAATGCTCGTGGCTGACTCATATGTACAGAAGTTACAGATACAATGCCCATACATAGCTATATAGTTTACATATAGATAGATAGGTAGACTTGTAGTAATAATAATCTGTTATCTCCTTGGCTAGCTTCAGTTCAACCTTTCATCTATCCATGTACATAACATGATAAAAGGTACCTAGGCATAGTCACTCCAAATAAAATCATTATAGTTCAGCTAAGGGTAATAGTAGACAGGACCCACTTCTTCACTCACACTATCAAATTAAGGTCCCCCTTTTATCAAATTAACTGACAACAATTTTTAATCCATCAGTTGTCCCACACTTTACAATGTAACCCGATCACCAAAGCGCTTCAAAAATGAGTACCTATAATTACAGATAATATAATGATATTCATTCAGAATTAATTATTGGTGCTTAAAGGCATACAAATGTTATCCAGGTAGAAACAGCTTCATATACCGATAAAGACATTTCCCACAAAATGAACTTTCTCCAGGTACAGAAAGTCGGTTACAATACAATCTTGCCGTGTACTTGCCACGTTTGGTCAAAACGAACATTGTGCAGTACGACGCAATACTTTCTTTTTTCTTATGCTAACTCCATATAAAACTTTCACCGACCTTTCACAAGTATTTCACAAGATTTATAAGCAGTTGTAAATAAATGGTGAAGTGAAAGTTGGGAAAATTTTCATTTGGAATTAGCGTTAAGAATAGAAGTATTAAGTTATCTTGGTCATACTGTAGTAGTTTCTAGTGGAAGGTATATCACTAGCTCTTTATACTGACTATAATTTATAACATGATCATAGAATTTAAATAATAGACTTGATGAAGCACGAAAATAAATGAGTATGGAGACAATTTCCATTTCATTATCAAATAAACAATTTAATAAGATCTGTTTTGTAGAACGATACATCTACAACTATTTAACTTAAAGAGATACAAATAGTCGCTAGACGAAACAAGCGCAGTGGGACGCCCAAACTATTTTACAATACAATAAACTCTGTTCGATGCTTTATTTACAATCATTGTGTAGGCGCACTTGTAGAAATAATCTAAATGGCAGAATATATACATACGCTAAAAACGTTTTTAAGTTTAGCATTATGGTACTAATGAAGCATAGCTTTCACAATAATTTGGTAATTATTAAAATAATTGCTGTTGTAGTAGAAGAAAGGTCACGATTCATTAACGAATCTACCTATTATATTTTAAGTGAAAGTGTTTAGGAAATACATCTACAGCAATAATTGCACAATTTTTATTTGTATATGACGGTAGCTTTAAAATAATTATTTTCATTGTACCTTAACAAAATAACTTTGGACCAAATAATGTAGAACTTCGACAATTTAGCTGTTTGGTCGGGTGGGATAAGATAATGATAATGAGTGATATTTACATAAACTGAGACGTTTTCAAGAAGAATATTGTAGCTTCATTGAAAATTAAATAAACCATAGTTGCTTATTATGGTAAGTATAGTATTGATTGACATTCTGATTCTGATTAGGGTTTGCCTTCGGATTCGATTTCGCCTTACTGGCTTGCGTCAGTGTTGTTCCGTCGCCGAGTTTGCTAAAATCCAAAAATAACAATAACATATTTTCGAAGAATACGACAATAACGTAGTACTTATAATTAATTAACAAACCTCCACAAGTTTGCGATATTCAATCAATGCAGCATGGGCTCGGGATTTCTCTTGTTCCAATTGCGAATGTAATAACTTAACTTCGTCGTTTAAGTCTGTATTCAGTTTGCTAAGCTTTTCTACTTCATTTACCAGTACCGCCTTTTCTTTAACTATGTAAAAAAGATTCACATTTACCTTAAAATATGGCCTGTCTGATGAGTTCAATAAAGAATTCAAGATAATTTTATAATATCCGAAACATTAAAACAATTCTATAATATTTGAAACAAAAAATAATAAGAAAATGGAAAACAATTGAAACTACATGAATTATATGTTCTCTTACGTTGAGCATCACTGAAGACACTGCACAATTTTTTGACACGAGATTTAACTTTTTCAAGCTCATCATGAAGTAGCATTTTTTCATCAGTCAAATTAGCAATCACCAGGTCCTTCTCCTGAACTAATTGTTTTAATTCCAACTCGCTTGGAGTGAGTTGAATTGGTGCCGGGTGGTGCTGAAATATTATAGCATTATAACATATTTTAAATACATGCATGTACCGATATAAATGTGACAGGGTATAGTTTAAAATTTCTCTCGCATTACCACTTGATGACTGCGAGATAAAAGCAGTTGCCTTTGGAAAGCAATTTGTTTCTCTCGCTCTATCTCTCTTTGAGCTTCCTCACGGAATCTCTCCAATACTTCTTCTGGATTTTCATAATTTACCGCATAGCCGTTATTTAAAGGTCCGTTAATATGTGACAGTGAATTGGATAACGAATTTCCCTAAAATCAACATTATTACTCTGCCAAAGAATGGATATGTAAAGATAAAAATAAAATTTACCTCGTTTAGTTTGGCATTAAAATCAGTTAACGAAACGGGAACGGGTTTCTTTTTTGCTTTTGTTTTTTGGGCCTCGGTTTTTAAACGGGCTTGCTCTTGAAAATCGATTTTTGATTGCATCAAGGCAGTTTCCAAATCAGATTCGTACGTTCCACTGACATACTGCGCATATCAACATAAACCATATTTATTAGATTGAAACGTTAAAAACAATTAATAATAATATCCGCAGTTGCAATGCAAGTACTACCGACGTACGTCAAGATCACGCTTCTGCCATTCCTGCCATTGAGCTTCGGAAACACCTTCAGGTCTCTGTCTGGCAGATCCATTTGAATCACCACTACCACTACCATTAAAAGAGTTTAGACTTGTAGTGGATGATTCAGTTTTAGGAATAGCAGAGGCAGCTTTCTTTTTCTTTCCTTCAGTACCACCACCAAATGCCATGCTTTGCAGCTGTAACAACACCGAAAAATTGTAGATTTGAAATACATTATCTATATAGACACATTCAGTACAATTTGAGCAAAGAGGCAGTAAAGAGTTTATTTTTAGGTACATCTTCACCTTTTCAAAATATATTTATATTCCAAAAAGTTGACCTCCTAGATCAAATCTGAGTAAACCGACACAAAAAACTAATGCTGCTGTAGCCGTGGCCATTAAAAAAACCCGTTGAAATCCATCTTTCGATTTAGGAGTTACAATGGGTCCAAGGTCGTTTCGATAATTTTGAAAAAATGCAATATCTCTAAAATGTTTTTTCTAAAGATGAATGAAGATGATTTCCTGATCATCAAGGTATCAATTTTATACTAACTCTTTACTCTATAATTTCGATTTTCGTTTTAAAAAATAAAAGGAGAATGTTATTATACCGCTTTTGCGGTATCTACTGCATTTTTTCCAGACTTTTTCTTTCCCTGTCCTCCTTTTTTTGACTTCTGATCAGACTGGTCGGTTTTCACTTTGGTACCCTTCTTCTTGACAGTTTCAAACGGATCTGGAGCATCATCAACAAGGAAAGCAAATCTCGACGCGTTACTTGAGAACGACATTTCTCTGTCTGCAAAGAAAAAACTTATATTAAGTTCAAGTTAAACCAAAAAAATAACAACATAGGTAGTTTAGGGAAGAGTGCCTCAGTTAGGGCAACAATAATGTTCACCTACATTATCTAACTAAAATTGACATTGCCACACATACAAATATTAAAACAGAAACTCACTAGGTTCTTCAATATGGACGGCACCAATGAAAACAGTAATTCGGGTAACCTTCTCGATAAATAATTAATAATTTAATAATACTAGATAGTAGTTATTGGTTTGAATGAAGTTGATTAAGTTAACATTTTCTGCGTCTGCGGGCAAATCTCCTAATTTAAATGTTTAAGACTAGAGGAAAACATTTTAAATTGTTCAATGAATTAAGTGTGCAATCTTTCGACAATTATTGTCATCAAGGAAAACAAGGGAAATCAATATAATAATATTATAGCCAATCTTCGTAATCTTTGGTGGAGCTCATTTTTTTCAATCCATTGAGCTCCACTGACTATAAGACAGAAAAATGAAGACATTTAGTTAGTAAGTAATTAGTTGTTAGTAATATTGAATATTAGCTATTCCTTTGTCCTTTACTTTAATTCATTAAACATTGAAAATGTTTTCCTCGAGAATCTTAAACTGTAATGAGAATAAAATTACATAAAGTATAAAAAATTCAATTTAAAAATCTTACAAGCTTGCAATTAATTTGAACTTCTTGACAAAGACAACACAAGATGAATGTAACCACCCACTCAAGATTAAGATGACACGAACGCTACTGGATGGGGTGGGCAGATCTGCTAATAATGCTGGCAATTGACAGTGACTGACTGGTGGTGACACTTAATATTCCAAACCTGGAAATAAGCCGAGCCGAGGACGCCTGCTGATTCGAATTTCGAACTGCTTACAAAATTATAATTTTCAAATGTCCTTGTGGTGGCGACCTGAAAATTTAGAATAAACTACATTGAAAGGCTAATAATTTAATTAAGAATGAAGAAAGGCATTAACTTGACTTTTGTTTCAGAACATAAATTAAATAATAAGCAGTACTGTGAAGTGTGAACTGTGTGTTGTGTATAGTGCCTGCTTATTGTGTGCTTAGTTGTAAAGTCAAGTTGTTTAGTTTAGACTTCCGATCCGACGATACAATTTAATATTTTGAAACATAAAACGCTGTCATTGACACATAATAAGTATTGATATAGTTGACAGTGAAACTTGATAAGATTGAAGGCTTATTGAGCCAAAGTGTTAGACGGATAGACGCTAATTACGCGATTATACAATAAATAGATTATGTAAAAGATTATTTCTGAAATCTCTCTCACTCACCTACTGCTTTGAGCTTTGATAGTGCTAGTGCTATGCTAGAGCTAGACTGCTGCTACGTACGGTACTATATGTTACGTGTACAAAAATCCACAGGAAATGTGAATGGAGCATCGAATAACTTTATCTAATTCGTCAAGTGGAACCCAAAATTCCCCAATACAAGTTCCGACAAGAGAACAAGGGATTTTGCGGTTGATGTAATATTTAACCTAGGAAAATGGATTAAATAGTAAGGTTTTAATCAAAGGGCCTAGAATAAATATAATGATAAAAAATGGCATAAAATTGGTCTGTCGTATCCGCTTATACCGTGCCAGGTGCCACAGCAAGCACCACAAATAATTAATTAAATTCAATTGGAATGTGACTACCGCTCCTTGAAATCCCAAATGACAATCAGTAGGGCACTATTGTGGTTCAACAGTATAACATCATTAAAGATCACCATAATATGAGAGTCAATTTCTAATATCTATAAGTGATTTATAATAATATGGCATGCATTAATGTAAATTAAGAAAAATAATACTAATGATAGAATATGAAGTACAATGCAATGGTTTGAGTCTGATGAGTTCATTCAGAAATTCATAGTTTTATAATACCCGAAACATTAAAAAACAATTTTATACTATTTAAACATTAAAAAACAATTTAATACTTCCATAATTTATCAATCAGGTTAATAGTCGTATTCAGCATATTATTAGCATTTCATCAATTCACTGGAGACTGTCGGGTGGAAATAGAGAAATTTAGTTTATCGCATCGAGATCTCGCGAGAAGAGAATTCTTCCTTGGTTTCCTTCCGCGTGACTGCAAATAGGAAAATTGAACAAGTCAGTACTTGTGTGGATTTCTACATTCTACTATTCCAATCTAATAATGTACCTATTTCATGAATTTCAGACTCTTCCTGCTCTTCATCGCATTCGCATTTCGGATAATTTATTATCACAATCACAAGAAGCTCTTAAAATTCCCGATTTTTTAAATGCACAAGTTTGTTTTGGATTCCAATAAGTAAAGTAAAAACAAGCCTTCAAATTTCAACAACCTCTTTTTGAATTTGTGTCACTGTTCGTGTTCACTCAATAGCAAACAAAAAGGATGAATCGTACAATAGAAATAGCTACGAAATACTTGGCAAATATTTGTTTAATTCGACATACCCATACTCTCAGTAAAAGTACTTGTTTGAACCATCCGTTTCATAAAACACATACTATATTTTGGAAAAAGTTCGAACTTCCCAATTTAAGTAAGTCTGATCATAGAATTCTGAATACACTAACCGTCGTAACTAAAAACTTTAAATCCTAGCAAGCATATAACATTTTCGTAAATGGTTCCAATCTAATAACAACGTTTCCTACATCTCTGCCTAAAGGGGTATGGGATCCCGTTAATTCAAATTATTAACTGGATGGAGTACACCGTACCGTACACCAAGCTATTATATAGTTGTAAAGTGAATTTTCTCAAAAGGGTAATCGGATTATCTATCGGCATGAACATGAATGATATGCGGTATAAATTAGGTGTATATATGCAAAAGGTGTAGAAGAGATGTGAAACGAGAAGTTTCATTTACACGAAGAAAGTACTTGAGGAAAGTACTACATTAAGGACAGTTAATTCAGAATGCGATTTATTATTGTTGCTGAATTGTTTGAATTTTAGATCAGCCTCGACGAAATGCTGGTCACAGTAAATGGGCGAACATTAAGCATGTCAAAAGCCTGAAAGACGGACAGAAATCTAAAGATCTCACAAAATTAACCAATATGATGCGGGTAGCCATTAAAGGTAACTTTTATCGCTATTCACTAACTGCCCTTTTAAATGTAGCATAACTAATTAAGAGTTTAAATAGGGATTATTATATACGAATGCTGTATTGTCTTTATTATGAATTATTGCAATTGGAAATTGAAATTAAACTTAAACTTAATAAAACATATACTTATACTTAAAATTAAAGTAAAGGGTGCGTACATAATAATTCTTCATGACTTTCACCGTAATCTTAAACTCCATATATAATTCATGACTTTCACCACATTATGCTTTCACAGGCACGTTTTATATATGGGGGTAAGGTTTCAAAAAAAATCTTCAAACGAAAAATCTCATTTACTTGGAGAAAGCTTACACTTACACACTTATAATACGAAATTCATGAATCGCTGTTATCTTATGTACATTGTACCCTTTAATAATAAAATATATCTATAGTAAAATGTAATCTTTCTTTCTGATGTGTAATGGAACTTTCTTCTTTATTTGTAACAGTGTTTGCTGTAGAGACTCTGCCGACACACTGTTAATATTATACATTACTTATTATATCATTTACTCAAGTTACTAAAATTTAATATATGTATTTGACTTTACACTCAACATTTCAATTTAGCTTAATTAATGTAATATGCATTTTTAAATCCTATTTTAGAAGGAGGTAGTGGGGATCCCAAATTAAATTCTCGATTAGCTCAAGTAGTTTTACAAGCAAGAGAGCTGAAACTTCCAATGGCTACTATTGAAAAAGTTCTTCAAAGTACCCAAGTACGAATTAACTTTCATTGTGGTCTCCATTAGAGTAATTTTTATTTACTGTCTAACAAATATGGTTGATATTTAATTGTATTTATTAAAGCCAGCAAAGGACGTGAAAAGTAGCACAATTTCGGTGAAAGGTCCAGGAGGATGTTTATTAATTTTGGATATAAGTTCAACTTCACCGAACAGAACTAAACAGGAGATAAACACAATACTTAGAAAGTACAAGTAAGTGGTTTATAATAATATAAGTATTACTACAGGGTGACTTTTCAATGGCATCTGGTACAACTTTCCCTTTTTATGTAATATTGTAACGATTGTATGTGAAGAGGCAATCTGTTCCAATGGCAAAAGTGAACACTGTTCCAATGGCAATGGTGAACTGTTCCAATGACAAAGGTTAACTGTTTTAACACTAATGAAAAAGATCCCGCCGTGTGTGTTAACTAATGTTAGTTTTAGTTTTTTGTGGCAACGGTGATACAATGGAGGCAAAATAAATAGTCAAATACCATATTAGTCACAACACACTAGGTAATTAGGTAAAGGAATAAAAACTTAAATAAAATATTAGCAGTTGGTCTGTTGGTCAGCAGAGTAATAAGCAAGCATTTAGAGAATTAGAGAAGTCAATTTAACGTATGTTTTTGTTTTCCTTATTCGATTTTTGCTGTTATTTTTCAACCTTATATGGACCATAGTTATATCATATCGATTACACTTGCACTATGTAGGTGTTTACCAAACTGTAAATAAAAAAAAAAGTAAAGTATTTATTATCGATCTTGGCCATAGCCTTTACAACAGAATTGACATATTAATAATTTTTTATCAAATTCAAGTATTAGACGCGTCGGTAGTCTGCTG
>JABASH010005505.1:0-12009 GCA_019776445.1 Tomocerus maximus | reverse complement strand
AGTTGGGAAGTTTTGTAATTTAATAGATTGCAATTATTACTTAAATATTGCAGACAAAAATATATAATTGCAGTGAATAAAAAGTGTATAAATTATATAATATGCATTAATGTGCAACCAAAATTTTGAAACTATTATAATCTTGTTTGATGTTTACAGGCAACATGTCTTTCGAAAGCAATCAACAACCAAGAGACGGCCGTGAAGGAAAAACATGTTCGAAGTAAGATTGATTTGCTTATTTCAGATTTATTACAGTACAGACAATAATTCGCTATAATATTTATCAATTTAAAAAGTACTTGACTATTATGTCACTGTATATTTGAATATGTCATAGTGATAAATATTGCAATACAAAATTTTGTCTGAGGTCTTTTCATCCTTGTAACGCATGCAAGACCGCAATCCGAGTTCACTATCTACTTATTTCACTGTTACTTGTAATAATAATGACACTATAAGGCTTTGACCATCTACTGGTTATCAATAAAATATTTAGAAGTTGGTTTTTATGAAAATCCATCATTGGTTGGAAAGCCAATATTTTTCAATAGAAATTGTTTATTGACCTTGTTGATTTCACAAGAGGTGTGAAAGCATGAATCCTGTCTTCTAACTTATAACACTTATTTAGTACCAACTACTTCTGAAGGCAGATGCAAAAAGTAGTTGGAATTCATACATTTTTAAAGTCCGTACATCCAGTCAACACAAACATGATCATGCCATACCTGATGTTTTTGTTCGCTGTGGTTAAGATCTTTGGAGAAACAGAAATATATTAGAGGGGCTTAAGTGAATGCCAAAATACCTGAACGGAAGCTTATTATACTCCCTTGCGGTATTGTATGAGATGCAGTATGCATTGTATTAGTTTAAAGTTTAAATTGGATGGGAAGAAACTCGAAGACAAAGTTTGCCAAGCAAAGCCAACACCTATACGCCTCTATGCTTTATGATGTCAGGCTTTAAGAAAATTCCCTTGAGCACAATTCAAAGTTATGCACTGTGCTATTGTTTTATTAACTGTATTTTGCGTGGTGATTTTACTTGGGTGGGTGAATATTTTAAAAGTTTTTGCAATGCAATGTTCTGCCTCTGCCTCCCTCGTCTCATCTCGACTCTCAAGGGCATTAAACTGAGGCACCAACGTCAATTGTCAGGCCAATTCTTAACATAATAAGTATAGTTAGGCATCAAATCCTTTAGGCATACCTTACTGAACCCAATAACGACATTAAATGTTGGTACAGCTAACTGTACAATTATAAAATGTTTAACTAAGTTCGCTTTAAAAGTAAATAATATGAGATTCATACTGTAAATGTATCTACAGTAATAACAATATTCCATGTCCAAATGTGTCACACTCTTGGACATCTCAGTAGAATTATCATCGTTAAATTATCTAATTTTTTGAGTAACCATTTAGTATTGGCTGACAATAACTGAAAGAATTTAACAATTTCCTGTTCAACATTAATAGTTTATGAAATGCAATTCAGATCAAAAGGTAAATGTATCGTAAAATATTGACTGGCCATACTAAAAATCATTCTCGTCGATTTTTTCTGAAACTAAAGAAATGTTGCAGTTTTCTCGGTACAGGACGCATCATTTCTAAATAGTATTCCATGTATTGCTTTAAGCCTTTCAGTACTATTTGGATTTCTGGAATACCCAGTATAAATTGTGTAGCAATTAAGTACGAATATGAATTGATGAATAAATATAAATATTTGCGAATATTTAATAAGTTATCAGTGCATGTAGGAAGGAATTAACTGATAAAGTTGTTGTTTTCCCCCAGGTGCCATAATTGGTACATATCAGGAAAGAGGAGCTACCACATTTTGGGAATGTGTTCTCCGACTTCCTCTCAAGGAAAATGGGATAGTGTGTTGGAAATTCTGTCATGTTCTGCACAAAATATTGCGAGAGGGACATGATAATGTTCTCCGAGATTCGCTACGGTTCAAATCTCAATTACACGACTACGGACGCTTTTGGGTAATAATAAGAAATCCTACTGCACTGCATGTACTGGCTAAATTGCTGCGGAATTCTTGCAATTAATTCATGTAATGTATCATACACTAATCTACAGGGACATTTAAAAGTTGGATATGGTGGTCTGGTTAAGCTTTACTGCAACCTTCTACACATAAAACTGAACTTCCACGCCCGTAACAATAGGATTCCAGGAAATTTAGAAATGAATGATCAAGAACTACGCCAAAGTGCTGCTGATAGTGATGACGCTTTGTATGTTCTGTTTTTACGTATTTACGAATCTACTAACTTTTTTATGCTCGCAATTAATTTTGCATTATTATTTTAGTTTTCAGCTGTCCGTCGAAATGTTTGACTACCTTGATGCCATACTAGAACTGCAAAGCGAAAGTAAGTACTATAGAGTCTTCAGTTTCTAAGTTTCTAAGACAGAGCACAATTTATTTAATTTATGTAATTTCGCTTTGCAGTTTTTAAAACAATGGACTCTGCAAGATGCAACTCTATGACCAATTCGGGCCAATGTCGATTGAAGCCATTGATTTCCTGCATACAAGATTCCATGCTTCTTTACGATTACACTACCAAAATTTTGTTCATACTTCACAGCAGTACGTCTTCTTATTGCATTGCCATTTCTATGAAATCTTTCTAAATATTAATGAGTAATTTGTGTTGGTCTAGAATTGTCACAGGACTTGCTACTGGGTCACCGACAACGTTTCGAAAAAGTTTTTCGTGGACTGCAAAAATTTTACGAAAAAACCATGAGTCTTCAATATTTCAGAAATCTTATTGAAATTCAGCATTTACCGAAAGTAATTTGACTAATTAACTTCTAGCTCTATGCAACTGGGAATTTAGCTAACTGTAACAATTGGTTTGTCTAGAATCCTCCAAATTTCCTAATGCAGTCTGACTTGGATAATTATGAGACACGGAAAGTTACCGTTTACAATTCAGAAAGAGATGTTACAGATGCTCAAAGTGATGCTCACAGTGACACTCTCTCGGATCTGGTCGATCTTCAGGAATCTAACGGATCAAGCTCACCCGATCCTGTACTTATGGCCATGACCAGAGAAAAGTAAACTTTTTAAATGCGTCGACAGTTAATTTGGAACAGAAATATCATTTTTTGAGCTATTTATAAAATTTTTTATTATTAACAGAGATCGACGGATAAAGGAATTGGAAGACGAAATAGAAAGACTGAATTTGGAACTCAGCAGATTACGTATGGAAGCCAAAAATAAAATTCACCAACTTCAATTCGAAATCAAAGAGTTAACAGCTGAACTAGCACAAAAGGTACTGTAGAAATAACAGCTTTGGATTTTTTAAAAACATTTTCTTTAGTTGTAACCTCGACTATCACTTAAAATAAGTTTTATTTATAAATGCATTAGAGAAATAAATAATTATGTGGATGGGTGTAATTGATGGACCGAAATTTTAAATATTTTAGACGGCACTATTGGCGGAAAGAGAAGAAACAATTTCTGAATTAATGAAGCATGAGTGTAAAGGCAGTGAAGAACAAGCGATTCGCCTCGATGTAGCCGAGAGTACGTGTGCAAAACCCTAATTTAAACCTTCTAATAATTGCCTGTTTTAATCCTAACAACCTTTTAAACTTTATTGCAGAAAATGTTAAAGCCAATGAAGAAAAATTTAACAAAATGAAGGGTCTTTACTCAAATATAAGAGAAGAACATATTGGTCTACTTAGAAAAGTAAAGAACTTAATTAATAATTACGATTGACAAAGATATTAATCAAGTACTGAAAAGCAGACCATAAAGTCGGTCATAAACGCTTATTACAAACTGAAAACGTCAGTAAGCTTACGAAAAACCTGCTTAAAAGCTTACGACAAATAAGTACTAAAATGGAAAATAAAAACCAATTAATTTTTAATGCTTAAAGGGAAAATATTTTTCAGAACTATTTTTGAGTATGATTAGTGGAATTGAAAAATTTCAGACTTAATTTTTGTCTGCGTTTCCGTAATTTGTCATTTTCTATTTCCTATTATAATGTTTAAACATAAAAATTGGAATTTTTGTAGAAAGGAGCTGTTGACAAAGAGCTTAGTGAATTGAAGAGAGTTGTTGAAGGCCAAACTGAAATGGGAACAATTGTAGAGGTTGGTTGACTTTTAAGTCTCATAAAGTAATCTGAAACCAACTGTGGCTGCAAATTAATTTGTCATAATTTTCCAGGATTTGAGGAAAGAAAAGTTTGAGATGGAAACAGAATTCTTGAAAAAAGTTAGCGACAAGGATAATATGTGCGAAGAACTGGAGGAAACGATTTCACAACTAAAGTCACAAATTGAGGTAAATAAAATATAGTGCGTTGATTCCCAAATTTAGGTAACCCTTTGCATTACATTAATTAAATAAAACTACAGCAGTACGATTATTAGACATAAGCAGAAATGTCTAAAAACAATATTAAATTTTTTAATTATTTAAATAGAAGGTTATGAAATAGAATTTGCTTAAAGATAATCTATAATATAGCGTTTTAATTTATAGTGCACTAATGGTGGGAATTAATTTTTTTCAGAATGTGGAGAGTGCAAAAAGAAGAGTAGAGGAGAATTTGAGGTCTGAGTTAGACATAAAATCCAGCGAAATGGACTCCTTTGCAGCAGCTAAATCAGCCCTTGAGGATTCCAATAATGTAAGTTATTTGACAGGGAGGCATCTTTTATTACGTTTGTCGTTTATGTGAATGTGACAAGACGAAGCAGTTGTGTAGAGCTGTAATTGTATCTGTACTACTGACTTTGCACATCTATAAATGCTACGTGGCTGTGGAATAAGTATATATATAATGAAATCGAAGCTACGTAACTTCATAACACTTTTTTCCCCATTTTTTACATGTTCTCAAATAGATTACATTTTTTGCTTTTAATGTTCATTAATTCGTTTTTTTAAAATTGGATTAGATAGCCTATTGACGTCATTGTGTGTCATATGGCAACCAGAAGCATTTTATATACAGTGATGCTTTCACGTGTACACTAGCATAAACATTTATTGATCCCAACAGAGCAAAGTAGAAAGAATGCTTGACTTTGTCCAAACTCTATTATTATCCATCATTCCGTATTTGCATGTTACGTAATTGTATTAAATTTTTATATTTCACTCCACCATTCTAATACTGATGTATACTTATGCCACATCAAATATACTTACTTGTTTTTCGTTTCCTGTTTTGCTTCTAATATTTAGAGAAAATTTCCTATTAGTTAAAGAAAGTTAAATAAATGTTTAAGGATGGATAGCATTGTACCATAACATCTTTTTTAATATTTCATAGCGTCTGACAAGTCAACTGGAACAACTAAATTCGAGATGTAAGGAATTGGCAAACGAGTTATCTTCAGTCTCATCAGCTAACAATAATTACCGTGATCAAATCAACGAGTTGGAAGTAAGGATTGGAGAAAATCAGAGAAATATCGAAAGCGAAGCACTTCAGCGATATAATGAGCTACTCAGTATGTCCATAAAATTTATTATTATTTACATGGTTCCGTCATTCCTGGTAAATATTTTAGCTTCTGTTCAAACTTCAGTGCAATAGCGAATATATTATTAGTGTCTTTTTAACTTTTTCAAAGCATCAGATTTTTATTACTAGCATTCTGCCAATTCGTAATAATTATCATTTCTTGTATCAACCGAAACTAGCCAAGCTCCCAGAGTAGCGTTCTATTTTTACTCTATTACCATTGATGAAAGACAAAAAAATTCTGACAAATATTTTCCAGAAATGTTAATTGTACAATTGAAACGATGAAAAATGAGGGAAACATACGAATACTTTTTAATGTTTTGAATGTTCACTTGAATTGGTTATTGCAATTTTGTTTTCAATTTCTTGCTATTGATTATTACAAGCTGGGGATACTGAGCAGACAGTTTTAATATTTAGTTGTTTTATAGCAGAGATTGTTTTACAGTAACTGAGACACTGTGTAACCTTATATTTATCATTACAGATGTGTGTGTGCTGCAGAATGAAGCAATAATAAGAAAGACGATGGAAGATCTCGAGAATCCTTTACTAACTGGAGGAACGGGAGCATTGGACAATTTTATTTTGTCGTGCAGAGGTTCAAACGCCATTGTACAGTTAATGAAGGACTCTACTGCAAATGGTTTCTCTTCATATAATAATCTGAGAGAAATAGCTGAAAAACTTCCTAATTTCACGAACCATATGGCTAATTTGATGATTCACGGCAGTGCAACTTCTTGTACATCAGCAGATATTCAGAAAGGAGACGGTTTGTTATGTTTGATAAATATTTCGCTCCTGTAGTGCATGCAAATGAAATGTAATTGGCGATGATGTAATAAATCATGATTTTATTTATTTTCTACAGAAATGTTAAATGACTGTCGCAACGTGGGAGTTTCAATTCTTGATTTAATGGCAAACATAAAACAAAGAAGCAAACAGCCCCAGGTAATGCTCAAACATTGGACCTGCAATAAAATTTTATTAGATCGGGCGAATTTTGTCTCAAACGAAATTACTTTCTTTGTAGCTGGAAAATGCGTATGGCAAGATCAATTCAGATTTACAGACACTTCTGAAGACAGCAAGTAGTTTAGGCAGCTCTTTGACTCCCGAGGCAGATGCCTCAGAAGTGCTCGACAAAGAATTGCAAACGATGGAATTGGCCATTGAAGAAGCAGCTAAAAAGATGGAGGAAATATTGAGTAACTCAAGGGCTGAACACACTGGAGTGAAATTGGAAGTTAATGAGAAACTAATAGACTCTTGTACCGCGTTGATGCATGCAATTCGACTGCTTGTTCAAAGAGCAAAAGGATTACAAAGTGAAATCGCGTCACAAGGAAAGGTACCTATTGTCACAAATGAAATCATTTTTAGGTTGTCTCATCTCTATTTTCAACGGACTTATTTGTTATAGGGTTCTGCTTCCGTTAAAGAGTTCTACAAAAGGAACCACCAATGGACCGAGGGACTCATCTCAGCAGCCAAGGCTGTTGGTGGAGGTGCTAAGTTTTTATTGTAAGTCAATTCATTCTGTTATATCCTTAATTTCAATTAAAATTGTAGAATTTTTCTACTTTATAAATATTTATACACGTGGGAGACATATAGGTCGATTGTGGCCATCTAAATAGGATATTTCTTTCTTTAAAATTATTTCTAATTATTACGGACAGGAAATGTAGTATTCCTTAACGGCAGGATTATACAATCTTTTACTTTTGTATTCCAAAGAGTTTCACTGTGTTTATCGAACATGTGAAAAAATTATTTGTATATTTCCTTGAGAAATAATATTGGACAAATTATGTGTAAATACATAAGAATTCTATTACTATTAATTATACTATAAGAATTCTATTTCGCACTTTTTCTTTAACCATGAAAACGATGGATACTGTAGCGAATTATTTGCATATTTTTGCATTTGTAGAGAAAGTGCTGACAAAACAGTGACTAATCCTGGAGGAGGATTCGAGTTATTAATTGCCTCGTCTCAGGATATCGCAGCAAGTACAATTCAACTCGTCGTAGCAAGTCAAGTCAGAGCAGACCGAAGTTCTTCGAATTTATCTCTTCTAAAACAGGCATCTACTGGAGTGAAAACAGCTACAGCCCACGTTGTAGCAACTGCCAAGGACTGCGCTCAGCTAATCGAGGAATCTGGTAATTCATGATCATTAATTATTTGAGCTCATTTGTTAGGGTACAAGGACGTTTTTATTTAACATACAGTCTTCTCTTTCTTTGAGATACTCCTTGACTTCTTTAGCCTCAATAACTTCTACAGGATCGATAGCACTCTAGATATGTATGGCAATTTGGGATTATGGGGTAACTTAGATATAGAAGCAGTAGACATACCTTTTACCTTAGAAAACTTTTTTGCGTTACATCTCTGTGAATTACTTAAAATAGTCTAGCTGTCTTCTCCTAGATTATGAAATACTTGTCGACACCAGTTCAAACTTTATTAAGGATTATCTCGAGAATCTACTTTGTATTACTAAATATTAGATTATTACAGATGTATTAGTTTATTCTGCATTTGTACTATGTTTATGGAGAATTGCACAAGAGCGCAAACAGAAATCCTCTTTAAAAGCTAACGTGAATGAAAGGAATTGCGTTAAGCAGGAATAACAATTTAGAAAATATAGAGGACCTTAATTGCAGATGATAGAAATGTGATGCCAACAGTTCTTGTAATGAAAAACTACCGTAAAAATGGCACGTGGAAAAATAAACTCGACAGTATTACATTATATTACTAAACCTTCAATTACTTCCTATATGAACCAATACCAATTGAACAACAAAAACATTGAAAATGGAGCCAGTAGCATGTCTTTTGATGCATTAAAAATCGTTAGGAATGAGATTTTAGTTCCCAAAGAGTTTTGATATTGGATTAATCATTTTGTTTTGGAATTTTCTAATAAAATGTTTTTTGAGCAGAAGAAATGGACTTGACTAAGTTGTCGACTCACAATGCCAAGAAACTGGAGCTGGAAACGCAGGCGGAGGTGCTGAGACTTCAGTCCGATTTGGAGAAGTCGCGAATGAGATTAGCTGCTCTGAGACAGCATCACTACCACAACTCAGACGGTTAGGGACGGGTAACCGGAGAACACTATTACGATAAATAGGATAGGGACTCTGACTAACTTATATCTGTTATAACGTTATGTCTTGTGCCTATAATAAGGTCTGTATACATTTTCATACTAACTTTTACAATAATTGGTACGTTGCGAGTTGTTTTAAGTGAAAAATCAATTTTGTCGTATCACGTTATGCATGTTGCTACTATTCATGCATCTTATTATTCTAATGTTAATAAATATATAATACGTAATTATATAACCCATATTATACTACTTATATATAATGAACGATTAATATGCTTCGTTATTAAATGACAGAATAGTGTTCCATTAGAGTAGTAGCCTAGGTACAAATAAAAATATTATTAGTACTGTTATATGTATTACCACATCCTGAGTGCATTAAATGCTATCCAAGTGAACTGTATATATTGATTTTATTTCTTATCAGAGTGCTAAAACATTGTTTTGAGCAACTACCTTCCTATTGTATGCTGCTATTTGTGTAGATTATAATAAATGTTACCCCAATAATGCTGTTCCAATTCTACTTTACATTCAATACTGCACTCCTGTAAGTCTCACTGGAAGTTGCCGTCGAACATAAATGTATCCGAAACGGTGACTGCTCCAATATTATTAAAACGAAGACCGAATACTTATAACTACTACTTACCTTTACGTGCAGTATACGAAATATATCGCTAAGGAAATTTTAATAAACGTTTACAATGAATTACCTGAGTAATCCAAAACTTCAACGAAATATAGCTATTGACCCTGGAATCCCATTCATTGGAACAATATAAATCCAATTAATCATATCTTTCTATTTATCTATATTAGGAATATAAATTGAAAATTGATTGAAATTTCTCAATGCATTTTAAATCTTCCAAAGATATAAATATAGATGTGTAGATGGATAGCAATATGAAATTGGTGGAGTGCACATTTATATAGGAATAATTTTACCGTTTCGGCACATTTTTTGGCACTTATCATTCCTTAGAGGATAAATATTCGTTATGAAATTTGTAAGCTTCCCGGTGTTTAATAAACTGTTTATAAACCACGGTTTGAATATGTTATTGATTAAAAGTTCAGATTATTCGTATGATTGTATTTCATTTTCAAATATAATTAAAAATACAAATGATTAGATATTTTGCATTTTTTATCCTTTTGTCTTTCGATATACAAATAACGTATAAGAATTAAACATAAATTAGTACATAAAACTGATTAATTTATTACAAGTTTTAAATTGATAGTCATTTGCCAAGATCTCATTCTTGAAACCGGGGAGCTTCATTTTTTACTCTTTTTAGACTTTAAGAGGCTGATTCGTTGGCCTGTCTGTAAAAAATCTTAATATATACAAAATTTTAGAAATAGATATTTGTCGGTTGTTTCCTGTAAACCGATTCTTCAACACCTAGCCATTTTATTTATTTTAAAAACGTATTTACGGAACAGTGAATTATAAATCAATGTGCATTAGAGGTAAGGAAGTAATAATATCACTTTAAAGAATGCACAATAAACTTTTTACTATTTTGCACTTTTATTACTCTTATTTATTATTAAAAACTAAATACTGCGGGGTGTACATGAATCAAGATTCTTAAACCTTAAGTAGTCTTAGAAAGGGATGTCCTTGTTTCAACGATCCTTAAAATTGTCGCCAATGAAAATTTTAACGTTTTACAAATACTATCTTTTAAGATTTCTGTTACACATTGATGCGATGATAAACGGTCTAGTTGTATATGTACATTGTGTCTGTCATCTTAGCATTTACTGCATCGTATTAAATAACCGTGTTTTATGCATTATTCTATATGTAAATGTTGTGCAGCTAATTGATCAAGTAATAAATATTTATGTCAAAGAATAATGATGTCTAAGAAAAGTATTATTTCCTGAAGCATTACAAAACCATCCGTAAATCATCCATTTAATGTTTTTCGACTACATTACGGTATTGCATTAGGAATACTGGTGGAATTGGAATTCTATTCCCGAAATGAAATTTACCATCCTCAAAATTATGGAAAATTCGAAAACAATTTCATAGCAGTCTGGAATGCGAATCTTGTTGAACAGAAAATGTAACCATTATAACTGACATTCCCAAAGTTATTGCTCTCTCTCGTCTTCTACATCACAATTGGCGATTTCCGACTCAGTTAAATATTATTTTACCATTTCCGAGTAGAATTTTGTCAATGGTCCCAAAAAACAAACTTGTACAGATACGAGCAATTTTTTTTGAATGAACATGAAAACTTTGTTAATTTGGACATGCATTTAACGCCACTTGCAGAACTACTGGTAAGAGATCACAAAGTTGAATTTCAATGAAATTCCTGTCTTTTGACATTATATGGATTATGGTCAAAATGGTTTCATAGCCCGAAGGAAGGACAAAAATTTATCAGAGAAACCCCAACATAAACCATACGTCAAATAATTAATGAAGCGTAAAAAATTAAAAAAACGAAACATCAACAAATTTACAGCAATACCAATACCAATACCAATATACCAAATAGTACAACACCGAACACCGTTATTCGTTGTATTAATAATACAATTGAATACTTTAGAACTTAATACTTTAGTGTTTAACCGTCAAAAATAATGAGATCCGTTTTAGGTTTTTAAGTATGTCTTTGAAGATGTTGGGTATTAAAACGGTAAAATTAAAGAAAATTGAGCCTGAATTAGAAACCACGATGAAAAATAACGTTCGGTGTCATATTCCATTGCAAAATGTGTTAGTGAAAGGGGGTCGGGAAATGATGAGGGCATGTTTTTTCCAATTTTTGATGCACCGCCACCTTTTCTCAGAACACGCACCTCAAACTTCAAAACCTAAAGTTCAATTCATTCGAAAACCACTTGACCAATTTGATTGAAATTTCATTTAAAGTCCATGCGACAATATTCTCTAGTTATTCAAAAATTGGAAAGAACATGCCCTCATCATTTCCCGACCCCCTTTCATTAACACATGTTGCAATGGAATATGACATCGAACATTATTTTTCATCGTGGTTTCTTAATTCAGGCTCAATTCCGTGGTTGAGAATTTGAGAATAAATATGTACCATATACTTTGACATGAAATTAGTAGTTTATTCATTTCTAATGAAATAAATAGCAAAAAATAAATCTATAATTACGGTCTAAGAATTTGTCAGGATTCATAAATATAAAAGATTACTATTAAATCAAAAATTGCAAAAAGTGAGTACCAACAGCACCCGGGGTTCCCAGGCGGTCACCCATCCAAGTACTAACCGGGCCCAACGTTGCTTAACTTCAGTGA
>JABASH010005504.1:0-12009 GCA_019776445.1 Tomocerus maximus | reverse complement strand
GACCATACCTGAGGCACAATATCATGCAACACCTGTCTATTTTAAAGACAACATTTCAGAGAGAAACGAATCGATTAGTTCAATACAGAATCTAATAACACTACAGTAAGTAAAGAAAGTCAGCATACACATACAGTCTCTGTCCTTAAGCTAATCCTACTTTCTACCATCAAATTACTTACCCAATTTTCCTGTACTTTCACCACAATTTTTACGAACGCACGAAATATTATAGCGGTGAAAGTTGGGAAAATTTTATTAAGGAATTAGCATAAAAACGGGAGAAAGTAGTGTTAGAGACTATTTACTCCACAGACAACATACTTTCTAGATCTGCATACAAATAGGATTTACAATTTCTTAGTTTAACTAACTAACAATTTCAACTATTTAAGATTGAACGAACAATAATAATAATTGATTTCTTGGCAGTTGGCTATCAGGGATGCTTTCATTTGGTATTTAAGTTAATGTTTACGCAACAAGCCATAATCTAAAGAAACACAGAAGAATATCGCTCATTACTGGATAAATGTTACTTGTATTGGGTAAACACGACTAAGATCAAAGTTTAAGTCCCATTTCCACACTTTTAAAATGTCAATTGGAAAAACAAATAATGTAATGGAATTAATTCCAAAAAGCAAATTCTGTCTTTGCATGTTTGTGTTCAACTGTATTGTATGAATCAAAGAAAGTGATTCAGTGTTAACATTTGAAATATTAGATAACACCAGTCAAAAGCAGTATTATTTTGCGAATTGCGGCTAAATAAATATGCGGATTTTAAGGATTCTCTTTCAGAAGAAGGGTATGAAAATGTGATGGATTCGTTTGAACTCGGGTTGTATGTAGTAGGCGTATGAACACTGAAACGCCTACATGCTCTTTTATGACAAAAAGGTTTTGTGTTCTTGCACTTATTATCGTATTAAATAAAGTCAGAAAGATGAACTTAGTGTCAGACTCCTCTTTATTCTGGAGTGTATTTGAAAGTTGAAGATGAGAAGTAGACACGTAAGCACATGAATAAACATTCTTATTTGCATTGTATAGCAGTCGGTGTGTGTCAGAGTACAAACTCTCAGAGAGATATGATATAACTTGTAGAAACTCAATTACCCGCAAGTACAACCTTACCAAAATACTTGTTGTGCCCTAAATATACAAAGTCGCATTGCTACACAACTAAATCTTTCACTCAAAGAACTTTGGATTTCTCCTAGATTTATAGCACTTTATATCCTCAAGTTAAAAAATTATAGTTGAAAGAACAAAGACTTTCGTAATGAATTATTTCGTACTCTAGTGTTGCTTTCAAGTTATTCTTATTCTTATACTTGAGGGTTTTTCCAAACTTGTTACACCGTGTCAGAAGTGGAGAAGCTAAGTGTTCTTCTTTCATGTTCTGCTACACTTACCTATATAATCGTCAAATTCAAGTTTATAAATATAAGTATCAACTCCTGCTACGTAATATCATACCCTTTCAACACAGACGACTTTAAATACATAAAAAGTTGCATATACATTCCAGTACAAGCGTAAAGAATGGATGGTTAGATTCTTTCAAAAGTATGCAACGTTTCCCCATTTCCTTAAAATTGTATAAATTATGTATGCTGAGGATCCCCCAAAATTGTAATCTGCGAATTAGAGCATTATCCTCACTAAAAATGATATAAAAAACATTTTAACAAAAAATACATTAACAACTCACTACTACTTCATTAGTATACAACAATTCACTTCTATTTTAGGTTACGACTATGTCCTTAATTTAATGAGTAATCCAATTACCAAAGTTCACATAATAGCGGTTATTACTGTACATTTGCACTTTGACTTGCTTAGAAATATTTTTCCTTTATTACATCATTAAAAAAATGTTCTAATTACATTGAAACTTATGTGCTTATTGCAGAGATTGTACATAAATAGTAGTTCTTTGACTTGCTTAGAAATATTTTTCCTTTATTACATCATTAAAAAAATGTTCTAATTACATTGAAACTTATGTGCTTATTGCAGAGATTGTATTTACATTGTACATAAATAGTAGTTATGAATGCACAACTCATTTGTATGCACCCAAGAATACGAAATTTAAGTTCTATTAGCTACCTATAGTGTAGATTAATCACAAAAAAAGTGGAGCAATATATTTTTTATATGTGGATTTCTGCACTTCTGTATTTATTGACCATTTGACACAGTAATCAATATTCAATACCACAATAAAGGTAATTCAAGAGTCTAATTGTAAGATTAAACGATAACTTCCCAGTTTGAAGTTTAATCAAAATTATGATAGTCTTTTCATCCGAGTATTACATACGTAGTACCTACACCTATCCGTGCTAACTGACACTATTTCAAAGCTAAAAAAGATAAACCCATATGCCACTTCCACGCTGCAGTTGCTTCATACTTTACAGAATACGCACTGAAAAAGGGAAATTGATGATGTCAACAATGAAATTGGGTTGGGTGGGACTGTAATACTCGGATGAAAAGACTATCATAATTTTGATTAAACTTCAAACTGGTAAGTTATCGTTTAATCTTACAATTATAATACGTCCTTTCATCCTTCGTATTACATACGTAGATTTTTAAAGAATCAGTGCGTTTACGAGTGCACCACATTCCACATTATTATCATACATATAAAGTTTACATTTTATTCTTCCGTATGTAAGATTAATATTTTAGATTTACAAGATATTTATAAGCCATTATCTTTAGATAATACTGCCTCAGAAAAGGCGGCTCTGTTTCTTAAGGGTCGATCATAAAAACGTGCGAAAGTGGAGGAAGTTTGACTCCATCCTGCACATTGACGAATATGCTCAATATTCACCCCTCTTCTAGCTGCTTTTGAAGTCGAAGCATGTCTGGTACTGTGGGCAGAAAATACTGAAGTGTCTATACCACTGTTCTTTAAGACTTCCTTGATCCAACGGCTAATAGTTTGAGTCGTTGCGGGTGTATATTTGTTAAAACATATCAATAGCTGTTGGTTCTTTCTGACATTCTCTGTTCGCCGAATATATTCTAATAACACCTGAGCTACGCAAATTGACGGCTTCTCTAAAAATTGTTTTAAAAACAACACAGGCTGATAAACTCCAGGTTTGGATGTCTTAAGTACGGCAGGAATAAAAATTTGAAAACCATCTTCAATTTTTTCGATGTTACTTAGTTGAATTGCTTGTAATGTTTGAATTCTTTGAGCGGTCACAATTGACAAAAGTCCTACCAATTTTAAGGTTAGAGTCTTAAGATCCAAGATATCATTCGGGAACAGTGTATTCGTGTAATCGAGAACAAGTTGAGGATCCCAAATGTCTTTATATTTAGGACGAGGGGGTCTACATTTTGAGACACCCTTAATAAAACGAGAAATCACTAAATCTTCTCCGATAGGAGAGCCTGCCTTGTTAATTGACAATAAAGAGATTGCCGACCGTGTAGAAGCTATGGTATTGTAACTTACACCACTGTTGTATCTTGATTGTAAAAATAGGAGCAAAGAGTTAGTATCTGGACAATAAGGATCATTCCCCGATGTACTGCAAAATGACCACCACAACTTATACGATGTTTCATACTGAGTCCACGTAGATTTTGATAATGATGATAAGACCATATCGGTCGCCTCCGAAGGGACACCCCGCTTCATTAATGCTTGTAAGATAAGATTCCTACCACCAGGGTAAGCGATCCTCTCAGCGGGTGGAGTCTGTCGTTAAAACATAAAAGATCATTAGCAGGGCCGATATAAATAGGTTTTGATCTTAGTAAGTCGCTAAACAATGGATACCATGCCTGTGTTGGCCAATAAGGGACAACCATTAAACCATAAGCCTGGTCAGTAATAATTTTTCTTAGACATCTTAAAATAAGGGCAAAGGGCGGAAAAGCATAAAAGAATTCTGTCGACCAATCAACTGTAAAGGCATCAACCTGTTCCGCAAATGGATCAGGATATCTAGATATATATCTTTTGCACTTATAGTTTAAACAAGTAGCAAACCAATCTATATCAGGCACTCCAAATGTTTCACAAACTAAGTCGAAGAAAAAAGGACTTAATTCCCATTCATACTCCGTGTCCAATCTACGAGATTCTCTGTCTGCAATGCAATTCTCCTTAGACGGAATATAGCAAGCTGTGATTGAAATCTTTCTTGACTCACACCACTGCCAGATTTCTCTTGCAATTTTATTTAATATAGGGAACCGAATTCCACCCTTGCGGTTTATGTACGCAATTGCGGTGGTATTGTCAATTCGTAATAAAATTTGACAATTGTAAAATTCTCTGGCAAACGTTTGCAGGCCATAGAAAGCTGCTATTAACTCGAGTAAATTAATATGCAGTTTTCTCTCTTCCGAGGACCACCAACCGTTTCCTGTTTGCAAACCACAAGAGATGCCCCAGCCGGTAAGCGAAGCATCAGAAAATATTGTTAGCTCATATTTATCACATAAAATTGGAGAGTATGCACTAGGTAAGTTCTTTATCCACCAACATAAATCTTCCTGCGCTTTCGTAGAAAGGGTGACATAGGATTCAAAATTATTGTTGTCCTTTACAAGCGCTTTATATTTTTCTTTCTCCAAAATTTTTGTGTACAGAATGCCTAAATAAACACCCGGACAAGCTGCTACAAGAGTTCCAATAAGGGCAGAAAATTCTCTAATTTTTAGCCTTTTTTGAGCTAATGTCTTCTTACATAAAACTGCAATTTTATTTCGTTTCTCTTGGGGAAGAGATATATGAAACTTATATGAGTCTATAATAAAACCCAAATAATGAATCGATTGAGAAGGGAGTAAAATGGATTTGTCATAATTAATGACAAATCCCAAGCTTTCCAGCAGTCGAACAGTCTCAGTTACGTTATGGTAACAAAGTCCCGAATATCTGGCGAGGCATAGAATATCATCGATGTAAATCACCGATAGATATCCTCTCGACCTCAAAAAAGACATTACTGGTTTTAGCAATTTTGTGAACACTCTGGGTGCTGGTCCAAGACCAAAACATAGACATGTGAATTCATATATAACGTTCTTAAATTGGAAACGTAAATATCGTCGGTGTTTTGCAAATATGGGTATATGATAATACGCATTACTAATGTCAATTGTTGACATAAAGCAATTTGGAGTAATGATTCTCCTCACTGTCTTTAGATCTTCAATTTTAAAATGCTCATAAGCAAGGAACTTATTGAGCCCCTTTAAATTAATAATTAAACGAGATCCTCCATCTGGTTTAGGAACCGTAAATATAGGGGATAAAAACTGATCAATGGAGTCCTTAACAGGAGTAATTGCTCCATGGGATAATAACTTTTGAATTTCAAATTCAATTTTTATTTCCTCTCCGTTAGAAAATCTCTGATTAGGGACTGATATCTGAGTTGGTTTACCCAACAAAGGTAATTTGTATCCCCGTACAATTTCCAAAATTAACGGATCGACGGTAATTTTCTTCCAAGCGGAGTAATAATATTTCAAACGTCCAGCTTGTGATCTTACCTTGCTCCTTACTTCCGGTAATAGTTCGATGGGTTCCGATATTTCTGCCCGTCCTTCCGATTCCGATGAGAACGATATGACGGGCGCTGAAAGTTTAAAGATGCTTTATTAGAAGTATTTTCGGATGCAAAACGCTTTGGGGCACTGGCTCTAGTAGTCGGTTTTGATTCACTACGACGTTTTGTTCCGCCTCGAATTTCTTCCCCCATTTTCACGACATCTTGCGCTAGCTTTATTTTTGATGGCAAATCATTGCCAAACAACTTGTCGCTGATCTCAGTGTGCAACACTAAAGTCTTTAAGCTTGGTTTCAAACTAGGAACGATTAAATTCTTTCGATGTTTAGACAAAATATATTGTAAGTCCAAAAGAATCTTCATCGCATCACTTTGAGATGTCACAATCTCGTTCAGATCTATTCCGGCAACCGAAGTTTTTCTAGCGCTAAGTGTCGTATTTAACGCTGACCCCACAGCTGACAATCCAGTTGCAAGCATCTTCTGAAACTTCTGCATTTCTTTATCCTTTGATTGTGCCCATTGATTTAATGCTGCCTCCACCTCAACATTTAAGGCTGGCTGGCGAAAAAATTCACAGTTAGAAGGGGTCGGGTAGAGACCCTGAATTTTTGATCGGTCATCAGCTGATAACCCCTTTTGAGTTATTGGTTTCCAACGGGAGACTAAATCATTATGCAACGGTTTTCCTAATGACTCATTATCATTAGGTATTTCTCCGAGTAAAACTAAGTCGTCCTCGTCCAATCTGCCCTCTAGATTTTCCTTCCTTGAATTCTTTTCGGATGGCCCAACAGACTTCTCCGTGTCCTCCGGAACGATTACTGACTGATCTTCTAACTTGTCCGAACGACTCCTTAAATCAAATTCAAATGAACTTGATGAAAGGGACAAGCTTCGCTCTTTCCTGCCAAAATTGGGAACAGGGGAGCGGTTATTCAAACTGTTAACCAAATTGTTTACAGTTGACGAGAGGACTTTCAAGGAATCTTCCATCCGATCCAAGCGGTCACGATCACTAGACGTCGACCTTCGGGACGACTTCTTGTGATGTCGATGTTTCCGTCTGCGGTTATTTCCATCGTCTGACATAGTAAAAACCGGCGACAATTGACCACCTTAATGGGATCAGAATAACATTTGGTAAAAACGGATTAAATAATATACAAAATATATACTGTATAATATAGATTAAATATTAAAATATCCAAAACCAGTTTTCACAATTTCGTATTTCACTCCCGAGTTTTGCTCCAAAATATATAAGAATCAAATTTCGAAAAAACTACGAACTGCACTCGTAGTACGTCGAGCTAGCACGATGACACAATGTAAGAATGAAGCAACTGCAGCGTGGAAGTGGCATATGGGTTTTCTTTTTTAGCTTTGAAATAGTGTCAGTTAGCACGGATAGGTGTAGGTACTACGTATGTAATACGAAGGATGAAAGGACGTATTATAAATTACATATGGAAAGGTACTAATTAGCTATTTTAAGCTCTAAGCAAATGATTTTTCGAAATTGCTGTTGATAGCAATGGTGATTACTCAAAAGGCGATTTGAAACTTGTCCGAAAGTTTTATATAATTTTGTTATACTAGTTATAGAGGCTGTTGTGTGATTATGTATTCGTTGGAGTTGTGTCGTAGTAAAAGGAAATGAGGAAATGGTTGAGAATGGCATAAGAAAGGATTTATGTTTTATTGGCCCTTATAAAATGGAACTAATAGGAAGAAACAAAGTGAGTAGTGATTTAGGATTTGTAGTTTGCGGAGGGAAAAGTAGGATAGTAGGTTTGTATTTAATGTTTGTAAGACAAAGTAATTTTACTGGTTCTAGTAATCTGCAATAGTTGGGTACATGGATGGTAGAAAATAAAGAGCGATAAAAGTGCAGTGTAATTGGTAATTGATAACCAAAGGGAGAGGAAAGAGAGGATCGTAAATTATCTGAGAAATTGGAGGGCTGAGCACGTAGAAAATAAAATTACCTGAAATGGGCTGTAAACTTTGGAAATAACTTAGAAAAACGCTATCTTCGTGATCATTAATTAGCACACCTTATTCTCCTCTGTCTCCGCTCTCTTCATAGACTCTCTTCATACATTTTATTGGGAAATCCTACATTTCCACTATTGCCCATTTATAGGTATACTTCTTCACCAAGTTCTAACCCGGTAGTCTAATGGCTAAATGTGATTTCTCACTAACTTGCGTAATGAATATTAATTGCTAGATTGCACCCATCGCCGAGTCTCTTCTGCCTTTCGCTCAGAGAGCAAAATAGTCTTCTCCTCCGACCAGAACGCCAGAGTTGACTTCACTTAAGACATTAAGGATGCCCAGACGAGTCAGGAGGAACCACTTCTATATACACACTTCTATGTATACATCAGTTATGTATGGCAAAAGATTAAAAGCAAGGTAAAGGGCACAGGCAGAACGAGCAGACGATGCAACTCACACAAACTCATACATAATATGCCCACTGGATGCATTTAAATGGGACAATCAACTCTCCCCACTCAATCTCATGAGACCAATTTATAAAAACCACCATTCATATGCGCTACCATTTTTTATAGCACCTTTTAACATAACATTACAGACACTTTCTCAACCTTACCAATGACTAATGCATTTATATCTTGGCCATAACTAATATTTTCCTCATTTAAATATAATCTGAAGGAGAAAAATTCATTTTCTAGTTATAAACCTTAGCTACATAGATCGTCAATCTAATTAAATGACGCAACTTTTTTGCTCAACAGAGTTGCAACACCGAATTTACTTTGTGATCTCGACTTTATCCAAGAGATTATGTAACGTGGAAGCAATTTCTAAGAAATCGCTAATTCTTACTTAATAAACTCTAGACTGTATTTTCGATTACAGAAATACACTTCCAGTGCGTAATATTCCTATAAAGAAATACAACTAAGGGGAAAGATTTTGACAGAATCAACTCCTAAGGACGATAGCATCCTTCAATAAAACATTTCTTAAAGGTATCATGCCTAAAGTAAGAAATAGATTTATATACAGTTTATATTGTTTTTGCGACTTTTTACCTGTAATCATGTTTAAAGAATTAGAATAGAATAAGATTACAGAATATACAATACGCTGCTCATGCACATCAAATTATTTTCATTTTCAGAAATATTTTCGGTCTTTGAACAATTTTGGGCTTTTGAAATTCTTGCCGTATTAGTAAACGAAAAGAGACAGTTGTTATAGCATGTTTTATGAACTACACCCTGTACACATGTGAGGATCAACTGTTTACTTCAGTTTTCATGTGTTTTCTATTCCTAGGAGTTTTCAATGACGAAAATAGTCGTATCTGATTTGATTCGTAGTACATCATTATTTATGACAAAGTTATCTGCTGGACTACTCGAGTTAGTACAGTGCTCTAAGTTTTTAATTGGAATTAATTGTTGCAACATTGATGCTTAAAAGAGTTTGAATCTTTCTTTTTGAATAGAGGTGGTTGGAATATTAAAAGTTGAAGTTGACTCTTAACTTAGGTTGGATGTGAATGTGAGAAAGTTTTCTATGGAGGCAGTATTCAGTTTATCAAGAAAACACTCTGTACATTGGAATGGTGAGAAGATAGGACGCAACGCACAGTATTCAATGCATGCGTGCTGAATCAAGTGTAGTGCTCTACATATTTATAGAATACATAAAAGTAAATATAGCCCAACTGATATATAGAATTGTAAAGTGAAGCAGAAACGCGAGTGCGCCTCCTTAGAATTTTTTAATTTAGCCAAACTTGTGAAAGGATGAGAGTTGGTAAGAACTAATTCTGTGATGCGTTTGAAGAAATCTTGGAGGGGATTTGAGATCGACGCTTCTTTTGATCTTAAATGGGAGGAGTGAACACGAAACAGGCAGACACGCTTCTGGGGATATATAATAACTAAAGTTACTTACATTTACAGTTCACATTGATGCAACTTTACTGTCTGTCTCTCCCATCTCCGTTTCCTATCTATCACGTTTCCGTTGACGCTATGATCTACATTGATAGCAACGTCAAGGAAAAGCACTTTTAAAAACACATCAGACATAACACAGAATATTTAAACTATTATGTAATCCTTACGAGAATGTTCTAAAAATAAACTACCTACATCTATAACACTATTATTACCTTTAGAAAAGGAAGATCAAAATGATCAAATAAAATTGGTAAAAGTGCTGCTGCTCATATATCCTGTAATAATTTAGTAAATACATCAAGAGCTTTCGATGACAATATTTTTTAAAGATGCAGGATTATCAATTAATTAGGAACCCAGATCTGATTGAAGTACCTGTACATAATGGGTAAAGTCGCATAAAGGATTTTGTTGCTGTTATCAATGTATGTTATGCTGCCTCACTACAGAGTAATAGTACTGGGCCCAGGGCACTAGTTTCGGGCCCATTGCCAACTCCCTCAAGACTGGTATAATTGTTAAGTAATTTATGCCCGATTGACCTAAAGTCATTACGAGTCATTTTTGTGGGATTATTTGGTCGCATTTATAAACCCGCAAAGAACTAAGCGTATATCAAGCTACCCTCGTGTCACACATACGAAGTATCCGCTAGATCGTCCAGTAATAATTGCTGGTTCATTTTTTAACGTTGTCTTTCCCCACTTTTACAACTCCAATTCTGCCTGTAACAGTCAATTTCACCCAGCCAGGATTCGAACTGGCAGTGTAAGTGCACATTGATAAGTCAGAGAACCGTGCACTCCACCAGGCAATTTGGCTGGGTTGCTGCTATCTGTACTTTGAAATCATTATTGACAATACAGATAAAATGGGTGAAATTTTCTTGTAGAGTTGTCAACAGTCCAGTAGATATGAAGACTGTATTTGCAGTATAGATGTAGGTACTTATAATAAAGTGAGTAGAAGAGTTTTGGTGTAATCCAGACTAACGAGACAGTCGACAGGACGAAGACGAGCTTGGTTGAATGCACAAAGAGTGGGAAGAGGGGAGAAAAAGTAAAATTCATCTGAAGTACATGATTGAACAGGGAGGAAAGGATTTTCAATGTATAAACATCGTGTCCTGTATTTCGGTTCACTTGACTATAATATCGTATCACATTGCATCTCTTCCAGAAACAACTCGGTATCTCGGTCGTATTGTGCCCTCCGTTCCGTCCCATTGTACTTATTCAGATAAAAAGAGAAAAGTGTCGAAAGCAAAATAATAGGGTGAAAGACAGCTCCTTTTGAATGGGAGTCTTTTCATTCCTACATCTGTAACAACTCATCCAGTTCCCAGTTCACGTTCACAATCAGCATTTAGCTGAACGTCTTGAGTACAACTCCTCCTGTGGTACAACAGTGAATATGTACAATAGAGCTAACGTTAGATTAGCACAAGCACATCAAGAGTTCAAGTCCCCTGACAAATATCTCCCTCTACCATATCAATTTTTCTCCCAAATTATCCCATCCTATGTAGACCTGCTCTGTTTGTGGAGACGAAAGTTTTCAAAGGAAAACAAGCAATCATTTATTTCACCGTAGTTTAACTTCCTCCTTATAAGAACCATATAATGCTCTTCCAAAGACAATAGATGCAAACCTTCGGATTATCTTCGCAGTTCTTCTTCCAAATATACAACCTAATATTTCTATATAAAAGAGAAGAGGTTTTTACTCCTTTTCTGGGTATTGAACACGTAGAGTCACAATAGTAATCACAATCCGACACAAAACCAATCTCTAGAAGAAATGTTGCGAATAAAATTACAAGTTACAAATATTATAATGCTACCATACTATATTATCTTTCCATACTTCCCGACTTTTGAAAAGACGCCCATAGCATTTCCAATTTCATAAACTGGCTAAGATTAATTATATTCGTAAAGAATTTAGAAATGTAGACGAAACCAGGATAGACAGACTGAAGATGTTATTTATTAAGTAGCAATCTCCATTAGTTTTAATTTAAAGGTATATTTTTTGAATCTTGTATGTTGACAGAGGGGGACAGGTATAGTTCGGGAGAAATATTTATATGGGTTGGATAGCATAATTTAATCCTGGAAAGAAAAGTAAGTATGTCATATCTAGCGGTGAATTCCCGAGTAATTTATATGAGCATGAAAATAAATCATGGTACTCTGCATCTAGGAGGCATTCTCCTAGCAAGATGATAAGTATCACTCGCTATTTTTTCCATGGCTTAATAAAATGGGTTTCCAAAAGAGAAGGAGAATATTGTGTCATATCTTGAGAATCTCTATCATGGTTTACAGACCGTGGAAAATTGCCTTGATAATGTAAGACCCAGATTTGCTCCTATAATATTTGTCAAGTGAAGTTAGTCAAACATGAAATGGCGGATTTACTAACAACTGCAGGTCGCTCCTCCACAATATTCTAGTGACGATAGTGCCAGGCTTTGAATA
>JABASH010005503.1:0-12010 GCA_019776445.1 Tomocerus maximus | reverse complement strand
GACGAACGGACTAACGGACTTACGGACAGAGTTTTTGTGCATTCGCATAAAATAGTCGGCAAGCCGATATTTAATAAATGGCCATAGATACCGAATAACAGTCAAAGCCAACCCTATAGTGGCTAAGCAGGGCTCTGCGCCTTATGCACAAACCGCCACCAGAAAAACTTTTGGAATATTTAGGAATGAATTAAGGTCTGATTTCAAGCTCGGTATATAAAACTAATCGACAATAGGCCTTTTGCTAAACGTGCCTCCAGCCCCCAGTTATAACAGGGCAGGAACGAACCGACGATGTATCTATCTGTGTTATAAACTTAAATCTGGTTGCGGGAATTGAGTTTAGCAAAAGGTCTATTTGAAGCTAGATCTATACATAGACGTAGAAGGGTATTATGTTATAACTATACCTTGATAATGTGATCATCTGAATACTACCTAAATGCTGCGCATATACTCTGTATACGCGTCAGCTCTGCTGGCGCGAAGTACGATCGGCAGCCGATAAAACTAGACCCGACGTATTCTTACCTGTTTGTGTTTAAGAATTCCGCGGAAGCGTTATTGTACTAAAGGCAGAAGGCAGACCCGCGTGCGTGGAGCGTGAGTAAAAAGTGTGGGGAATGGAAGCTTTTCTTCCGTTTACAGCTGTCCTGTTACTTGTCCTGTTATTTCGTTACGTAACGCGGCATAACGAGTTCGTTATGCCGGGTAAAGTAATATCATAATACCTTATTCTATATAATAAACACGACTATTTTTGTTCACGTGTTTGGAATTGGAATATGTGGCCCAAAATGCACAATGCGCAAGCGCCTCTCTGGGCTTACCTCTTTCGACATTCAACAATAGTGCTGGCTGGTGGCCTAGTAATAAATAATGGAATTTTTACTCGCGGTAATTTTCATAATGATCAGCCTACCATAATTTTTTTAATCAGAGCACTCAAGACCAAGATTTATTATCAAAAGTACAGATTATTACAATAAAGTACAACAATTTTCCATGTGACCAATATGCCAATTTGTAACTGCGTGTACCAAATATTGTTACTCTAATTTTGTGTCTATTGCAAGCACAAATGGTTGTTTTCCATAGCTCGGTGCCGGCTACTAGTTCTAAGTTTCACCATCAGGGTTAGGCGTATTAACTTAGCAGTGGTTGGCGGTAATTTAATTTCTTAGAGTTTTGTTATAAGTTTATTGGTACAAACGATTTAGTGTAGCAATTTGTTGAATGATGTAGCAGTTATTGGTACAAATTATCCCAAATTGTTACATAATAGCTACAAAAAAGATATGTTTAGTAATAAGAGCTAAACCTTTAAGTGTGATTTGATAGTCAAGTGGAATAGGGTGATGGGCAAGAGTGAGCATTATCCCAGGTTCCATTCTCAACCGCGTATAAATTTTTGCTTATTTTTTGCATCTTTCTCAGATGAGATGTAACAAAGTGTACCAGAAATTGTTGTAATAATTCGTGGTATATGTCTCATTTCTGGTACAATCTGGTAAGGTACACAAGTTTGGTACAATGTACAATCTGTTACACTTTTCCCTTTTACATCCCAGTTACACTTTTATGTAATTTGTACTTTTAATCCTTGAGGATTGATTCGTTTTCTTTAAATCTGAATCGAATCCGAAAGATAGATTTTAATCAAATGCTGGTTTAATTATCTAACACATTTTAAAAATACAAAACCTATAAATTGATCTGTTTATCTTTATTTTGATTTTGAACAGACCTGACCTGAACGGAATGACAAGAAATCTTATATGGAGCTGTCGACAATTATTTTATTACACTTAACTTAGCCGCTGCCGACGTAGCGTTAGTTGGGAGCATCTTGTTTCTGGACACCTACCTATATTATTGAGACTGCACACATGTATGTATGGCAGTACTGCTTTACTATTTAAATTCTATCCTATTCTGTTATGCATATCAAATCAAGTGAGAATTGTGTAAAAGGGATATGTATTGTGTGAAAATACTACGCTGAAAGATATTACCGAGATATTACGATATAGTCGATTTTAGACCGCCGAAAGATGCATATTGTGAATCTGAATTCACTGAAAAGTTACTCAGCAGAATCCTAATGGCTACATAGCAGAACCCTAATACTCATGTAAAAATGCATACGGGTTTAACCACGTATCCAAAGCATACCTTTCCAAAACAATTGAAGTGGCAATATAATGCTAATCTCTACTGTTGTATGGATTTGTCAGGATTTGTTAGCATACGAATGGATTTGTTAGTATTTGTTTGCATTTGCATAGATTCGTTATTATTTGTAAGAAATATTGTAAGTTGAAAATATTGATTGTAAAGGTTTTATTGTCAGACACTATTGAAGATAATAGTTACATGAATGAAACTGGTCTCCAGTATCGAGGGTAGCACTTAGATTTGTTAGTAGATGCTTGTATTTATCTAAATGTCTAGATTTAAATTTGGAGTATGTTGGAACCATTTTTGGTATCGTGTAGTAACACCTCTGATGTGTTGGTACGTTAGGATTTGGAAAATTACACAGGATATCCTAACACAATTTGGTCCAGATTCGGCTAAGTAACCTTCCGGTGTAATTCGGATTAAGCTAAGTACAATTCGGCAGTCGGCTAATTAACAGTCGGCATTCGTACATGTAGCTTCCCCCGATTCTATCTGACCTTACTTGCTACCTTTACTGCCACTCAGTATATTTTATTATATACTGCTATACTTCGTTCTTACTATAATACAATTACATGAAACGTCTTACTACTTGGCTGTTTTCCTGTCGTATTACTTATCCTGCGATAGTATTTACCAGAGATGGTCACAACTACAGAAGTCCCGTCGGCCCCGTTTTCACTTTTCCCCGAAATTTTATCTTCCTTGCTATTGAAAAATTGGTCAGCCTGTGGCCGTGGCCTCTCATTCAGGGAGGTAGGGCTTATTTTTGACATAGTACCTAGGCTCATTGGTTACCCTACCCATGACATGACTGGTGGGGTACCTACCTATTATTACCTCTATACTATACTGGTTACTGGCATATAGGTGTAGTGTATGTAGGTTAATAATGTGGCGTTTAATACTCATCATACTCGTAATATAGTATGTATATATACTATATATACTCTTTTCCTTATTCCTATAGATATAGTATATATAAGGGTATATATAGAACAGATTTATATATGTATAGTTCAATTTCTAGATGTTTACTAGGATTCTTGTGCCTATGTGCCTAATAATAATATTATATTATTATCATATAGATAGTAATAGCCAGTCACTCACTATTGTTATAAATTAAGGTCAAAAAATCATTTAGTGACGGCTTTAGTTGTATAAACATCAGTTGAGATTGAGAGTTAGTTGAGAGGAGTCAGTCAGTCATTTGAGTGCCTGCAGGGGTATTAGATATAGATTCTGTCGTGGCCGTGAGTAGTTTCACTTTGCCCATTAGTGCCGCCTCCCTTTTGAAATTGTTTAGGATTTATTACAAATTATAAATATTATGATGTCTCCCAGTTTTTTTGTCTCTTGTAGGAATAGCTGTCCACATTTTTACTGTTGATGTCCTCGAACAATCAGCAGTAAACAATGCAAATCCTTTACAAGTGGAAGTTTTACCGTTAATTATTAACGATAGTAGTCATGGAGAAAAATCCGGAGCAGTCTGCTCTGGAAATACTTAATGTGCTTCAACCAATTATAACCTTTTCGGCAGAACGGCTCGACGGGCTTCGGACACAATGTGCCACCAGTGCGGAAATCACCCATCAGGAAATTCGGACATTGGAGGTACACTAATACTAATCATTTACTAGAATCACAAAATCCTCCTTTACACAACTTTCAAATAAAAAGTTGATTTCCTACATCAGCAAATGCGAACTATTTAAATTCTCTTGTTTCGTACATCATTATCAGTAAACATGGATTCAATGCGCTGATAGCTCTTTCAAATATACCAAACTATACAAATTTGGTTTTCAATTTGATGAAGCGGCTATCTTTAATTCATTATTTTACTGATTTTTCCGTAAGAGTGCAAAATATTTTGGTTTGAAAACAGAGCTTAGTCAAAAAGAAAATTCCGCAAAGAATTTTTGCAATCCTTTTTGTTTATAATAATATTCAATTCATAGTCGATTTTTTTGATGGTGCTCATTAGCAGGTACCTAATTAAAATTCCATTGAAGTTGATCATTCAAATAAGACAAACATAAAAAGGTCGATTAACTTTGGAGTTTACAAAATAATATTTAGATTTAGGATTGCTGAGCCAGGCAAAATTAAGCCACAACAGCAACTTTCTATTTTGTTGAATTCATCATGTTATCTGTGTACGAAATGCTCAGACTTGAAAATGTGCATAGTTTGTCATTAGCCAGAGCCACTAATCATTACCATGATCTCAAAATCTCTACTAAGTCCAAAGTCTATTCGCGTAATATCGTTCTGTTTAATTAGGTAATTACTATGTGCCATGGTCAAACAAATTAAATAAATTAAAACTTGACAATTTGTCTAAATTTTATTTCACAGGGGAAATTAGTTAAGCTGTTCAGTGCTCATTTAGTTGCTAAAAAGAGAATTCCTCCTGAAAATTTACCTCCGAATTTTCAAAAACCTTCTTTGGAACTGTGGCTGCAAGTTGTGGGACTAACACCTGCTTTAATTCAAGTAAGTTTCAGATTTTGTGCTTGACAAAAAAATGATTCAAAAAATGTTCTATAATGTAATAGCTCATATTTAACAAAATAAATATTATTTTGTAATTAGGGCATCAGTAACAAAGTACCAAGTTTGGAATCGTTGAAAGAACGTTCCGAGCATGAAGTTCGGTCTCTAATGAAGGAAAATCATGGCAATGATGAAGAAACTAGACGTTTGACTCGCGCCCTGCATAATCTCAAGAGATACACGGGTAATCTAAATTAAATGATTTTGAAGCATTTTAATGACTGTACGGGTTTGTAATTGTCTTTTCTACATTGAAGGAATTCCTGAATTGATTAAAATGGGGCAGTGGAGATGAAATGACTGAATGATTGGTTTTGTATTTTAGAAATCCGTATACAATCGGAAGAAAATAGCAAAGAGGCTTCGCAATCCAGTACATTATCATTGAATAATGATTTGTCGGACTTATATTGGGATTCTTGGGACATGCACAAAGTACAAATGTCCACATCTTCGCCGAGAATTCAAAGGACGACGAGGGCGGCGAGAAGTTCAGTTCCTTCGGAGGAACATTTAAATCACAGTCATGGAAATTCTAATGCTGCCGTGGGTCAAGTGACTCATTCGTGTTCCACCACTCCTTGTACTCCAGTCACTACTATGGCACCCTCCTCTCTCTCTTCATCCTCTTTCTCACCAGGATCTCATCCAAATATATATTCGCCAACCAACTCGTCTGTATTTTCACCCTCTTCAACATCCCCGGGCTCTGTCGACGCTGGCTCCACTCCACCGTCTACTCCGCCTGTTAAGGGCAAAGGTTTGAAATTATTTCTCTCACAATCCTATATTAATTAGTTAAGTATATTATCAGTCAGAAAAATAGAATTGAGCATTGATCATAATACATTGAGCGTGTCTGTAGGCATTAATAAAACTAAAACTCTTGTTATTTATTTAAATGTTATTTATCTAATACTACTTTTCCTAATATTATTTTTCCCAAATTCTAAAAGACTTGTCCAAAATAATTATTTTATTTCTATCTTTGTAGGTATTATTAAGTTGTGTAGTTAGTAATGAGTTTTTCCCATTATTAAATGAAAACTCGGTTCTTATTGAAAGGAGAAGGATTGGCAAGCAATAAATTATTTAAACAGTTACTAGGGGTGTAATTGTCAACATAATATTGCATTGCAGTATTAAAGAGCATGAAATTTTCTACAGACAAAAAGTTCCCTACAACGCCACCCGCGAGGAACAAACATGAAACAGTCACGGCAGTTGTTATGGGAAATCTACAACCAGAAAACTTTCCTTTGACGAAGTCTAAATCACATGAGTCACAACTCGCTAATCGTATAGAGTCCTCGTCAGAAAGTAATCTTGTCAGGTCAGTTTCTATTAGCCGATTTATGAATGAAACCTTCATTTCACATGCTTGTCTTGTATTTTAGCTATTTTGCCATTTTTCATGCATGGATGTCCTTGCAAATTAATTCAAAGTCTTGCAAAGTGTGCTTGAGAAAGTAGGCATTGGTGAAATAAAATTCTCAAAATTTCAAAAGTAATGCCTTTATTTGCTATGGCTGGACGTTTCAAGCCGTAAATAAATATCAAGCTTAAATCCCACTCATGAATCAACATAATAATTATATTTTAACTCGGTTTTCCGAGCTAAATTATACATTTTTCAAGACTGACGCCCTAGTTTAAAATTTATCAACCTCTCACTTCTGACCACAATTACTTTGGAAAGTCACAATAAGTAATAAAACTACCTATTATTTCGGATTTTAATTTTTTGAGTACTAAATTGTAGATCGTTGATCTCTGCTTTTACTTAGTTTTAGAAAGCTGTGCTATATTATTATTTGCCCTACATCTATTTAGTTGCTGTTCAATGTTCAAGTATGGGGAGTAATAAAATTCTCTTCAGCAAATATTTGTGCCAGTTGTTTATCTATTAGGGAATGCTTAGTATTCATTGTCTTAGCTTTCTATGGAATGTTTACATGTTTTAAATATTTTTGTGTTTTAATGTGATCCAATTTGTTTTGTTATGTTGCGTGCCGTGTTGCCTCCTCTTTGTGATTGATGTTCCATGACTTGACTGCTCGTGTTGCTGTTGCATCACTCTCTGCTTACATTTGAATATGTATCTTCGTTTTTGGAATGCTGATTAATTTAATTATGTCACCTAACAAATGTCGATATGTAGTACGAAATTATATACGCACGATGCGCACTTATCGAGTGTTCACAATTTGAATTTGTATTCATATTCATGGTTGACTTTGGGCCACAGTCTGGAACAGCTGCCGAAGCGGCGTGAGAGACTGCCGACTGAACCGGGTCCAGCATCTGCTGGTCCAACTGGTACCTGGGATTCTAACTTATCCACATTTTCGTCTACTTCTAATCCTATTCCTGGCTCGTCCATGGCTTCTGGCTCCTCCACCGTTTTGATGAGCTCAATAGGCGGATCAACTTTAAATGGATGTGGTTCTGCCTCTCCTTTAATTGCAAGTCCTATCAAGTCACCACCTCTGTCTCACCTCCCCAGTGACCTCAGCGATGATCTCGATCCTCATAAAAGTAAATACATTCTAATTACGCATTTATTTTCGGAATATTGCTCAATCCATTTATTCCGCAATATTTTTTTCCATTTTAATAGCAACTCTACAAGTACCTAAGTCACCCCGGACGCCAACTCTGGCTCGAAGCATGGGCCACATGATTTCTCATCGGTTTACAAAAATGTTCAAGGTCTCAACCTGTGACTATTGTGGCAAACAAGTTATTTTTAGTGGTTATAAGTGCAAGGAGTGTAAGTTCAAGTGCCATCGGGACTGTGAGCCTAAGGTCCCACCATCATGTGGTTTACCAACCGAACTTATTGACGTTTTTGCAAAATCTCTTAGGCAAGAAGGTTTGTCCATTTTTTTCATTGTCAGTTTTATTTTGTTTTACTTTTTATTGTAGAAATGTGGCTACGAAAAATTAAATTATTTTCTTCTAGAAGGCAATTCTCCTACTATCCCTAATCGATTTCCTATAACGGCTTCGCCAAATCAGAACTGGAAACGTGACAGAAAAATTACCAGAGCGCCTGGAAATATGCACATACAACCTTTTTCGGTAACCTTTATTGAATTATTATTGTTACATAGTTGAATTGTTGATCATCTGCTTTAAAAAACTTTTCGAAATAATTATTGGTATTCAAAGACAATATAAGTAGGTAGCGTATACTAATCAAATTATTCCGAGTATTTACCAATGTATATAAATTTTAAATTACTAAATGTGGGCAATTAATTATGTTCACTTTTAAATTATAACCAATTTTAATCTCTACTAGGGTCCAGATTCTAGTTCTAATACTTCTAGCTGTAACAGTTCAACACCTTCAAGTCCAGCTCTTTTCGCTACATCGACGTCTACTCCATCCTGTCAAAGCCATTTATTTCATTTTCCAGGTAATTGCTTTATTTTTCGGTGTTGATTCGAAAAATAATTTTTGTCATCCTTTTTCAGCATGTAAGTGTGATTTTCTGCATACATTTTTGTTTAGAAGTAAGTGAGCGCGACATCACATTAGAGACTCGTCCATTGAGCACTGTGACTCAAAGTGAGCTTGCAAGCACCGAGAAATCCAATGACTCTGACAGAACAATATCTCAAACATCTGGTTCCGGAAGCACTGATTCTGAGAAAACTCTAGCTCTCAGAGTAGACAGTCAAGATAGTCAAGTTTCTGACGGGGAGCCTAATGAACGCATCTGGCCGCGGCAGAATTCGGTAGTTTTCATTTTCTTGTAGGACACATGAAATATTTAAAAATGCATTCCTTTATGAACTGAAATACGTTTGTAGCTGTCAAATCGGGAATGGGATATCCCATTTGATGAGCTGAAGATTGGGGAAAAAATTGGAACTGGTCACTTTGGAACGGTTTATCATGGTAATTGGCATGGTGATGTTGCCATTAAATTGCTGGACATGGCATATTTGGATAACGAAAAGACTTTGGAGCAGTTCAAGCAAGAAGTGGCCATCTTCAGAAAAACTAGACACGAAAATTTAATTCTTTTTATGGGAGCTTGTATGAAACCGCCGCGGTTGGCAATTGTAACTTCAATGTGCAAAGGTTTGTCTCTCTACACTCACCTTCATCTCCGAAAAGACAAATTCAATATGAATAAAACTGTTCTTGTGGCACAACAAATTGCTCAGGTAATTTATCCAAACCCGAATTTACGACCATGACATCTACAATTCCGTGTGATGCTTTGCATTAAAAATTTTGTGTTTTAGGGTATGGGTTACTTACATGCTCGGGGAATTATACATAAAGATTTGAAGACTAAAAATATATTCCTTGAAAGTGGGAAAGTGATCATCACCGATTTTGGTTTATTTAGTGTGACCAAGTTGTGTCAAGGGACGAGGTAAGTCCATGATTCATGAGAAATCAATAGCATTAGAATATCTGTCGGTAAATAATGCAAATGCCTATGTAGCTAGCAGTTATTTTAATGGTAAATTAATTTAAAAGGTTTTTCGCCAAGAATTTCAGAACTATATTTAACTTATGCATTTAAGCTAATACTGTATACCTATACTATCCAGTTCAATTCATTATCAGTACTTATCTCATGAAGTAATTGCTTTTTAATGTAGGAAGGGAGATTCGATTAGCATTCCTCCTGGCTGGTTGTGTTACCTAGCCCCTGAGGTTATGAAATGTTTGAGACCAATGTCAAAGCATGAAGATGAACTTCCGTTTACAAAGGCTTCTGATATTTACGCTTTTGGAACGGTATGGTACGAACTACTTACTGGTGAATGGCCATATAAAGAATTACCTCCAGAAGCAATAATTTGGCAAGTTGGTTCCGGTCTGCGTCAGCCTCTTCCCACGTTGTTCTCTCGTGACGTCAAGGTTTGTGTTGTGTAGCCAACAACAAAGTTCTTAATCCCTATTGTAGTCAATGACATTTGTATAACCCAAAGGCTGTATTTTATTTTAGGAGATTCTTATGAGCTGCTGGTCTTCTAAGCCTGAGGAGAGACTCGAGAATCAAAAGATATTGAAAATTCTAGAAAAGTTACCAAAGAAAAGACTGGCACGGTCGCCGTCACATCCAATTCACCTTTCAAGATCAGCAGAATCGGTTTTCTGAGGAAATCACAGGTCTAATTTTAAATTTTAAAGAAAGTCATACGTAGTATGAAATGAAGTTCAGCAGCTTTAAATGCTGATAATATATCTGTAGTAAGTAGTTGACAGTAGTGCACTGTGTGAAATGCAGTACAGTTAGTACAGTACCAACAAGTGAAAAATTCTTAAAGTAATAAGAAACTAATATTTAAGCGCCTTACGTAAGTGGAATCATGTAGCCTTTAGCTAGCTACGCACAGTTAACTACGTCTTCCTAGAGTGCAGATTTAGAGCCTCTAGCAATACGCGATATTACTAGATATAATAATATTATAAATATTCCCATAAATACTGTTTGACCATTCAGGTAATATAATAAAATTTTTAAATAAGCATCAGCTCATTTTTCCAGTGGTTAAAAGTAACTTACCTCGCTAAAATAATAAGTAAATAAGTTCATCACGTAACATACATAATCATAGCTCCTATAGTTAGGCTCTTAGTCAGAAGTACATTAAAAACGAATGAAAAGTACACAGCTAACGTATTAAACGGCAATAGTCTTCGCACAAAAAGTAACATAGACAATTTGATGTAAGAATAAATTAATCGACAGTACTCGTAACTACAATAAGTACCTACAGTAGGTAAACAATAGGTACCTACCTAAATAATATAACTACAGTAGGTATAATTATAAGTAGGTAGTTAGGTTGTTAGGTAAGACGTATTTAAGAAACTGATAACAGGCGCCATACGCCATTAACTTACATACATTCAACAGTTCTGCAATGAAATTTCAAAAAGAAAACTACAACGACTGTGGAAGTAACAAAATATAAGTATAGTAAAATTACTATATCCAAATTATCTCTGAGAGGTGACCTTGTGTCCATTGCAGCACTCTACTGGTACTTTACAATTAATATTTTTCCGTTATTGTTAGGTCAGTATGGTTCAAAAAATGCTAGCCCAAATAATATCAACAGAATTTTATCTTTCATTTTGTAATTAATTGATGTCTAATTACTGCCAGAAAATCTTTTAGATGGTTAAGTCAGAGTTACTAGACCACAAAATATGTAGGTAGAAGTTAGAGTTTTAATGTTTCATACTGAGTTACTTACTTATTTACCATTTATCTATCAACTTCTTCTTTTTCTGCGATATTTGTTGTAGTTGGTTAATGGATACTACATACTTATTCATACAGTAACTAATAAAAGTCAGAAATAAGCTAGCGACTACAGAAATGATAATTAAGTATACAAACGCATTAGTATGCAAATTTTAGTGACCATGTCTTACAATATTAATATGTGTAATGATAAAGAAAGCTATGATTAAGTTTAAATGGTTAAGAGAGTAAAACGGTAAATAGTTGGTTTACTAAACCATTACAAATCCTAAGACGCGTTCTACAAAATAAATTACAACGAATATATAACATTGGACTTCGTATATAGTTTCTTTTATGATCAAAAAGATGTTGTTAATGATGATTCCTATATAGGTAGGGTTTTAGTCAGATCTAAATCAGGTGTCCGTACTTGCTACTATAATAATATATGCTACAGTACATTTTCCCGTGGCAAACTTATTTGAAGAACACATCACAGTGTGACTGTTATTTTTTTCATCGATATATAGTTGTTTATAGGCGGAATGTAGTCATTATGATGTCAAATTCTCTTAATTTGTGTGTCAATGCAAATGTTAATCAATTTTTTTGTATTTACGTATTTATTTCTATATTGTATACAGGTATTGTAGAAAGACGCAGTGTAGTATTCACATAACACGTATTATTTTTAAGAGACTATAATTTATAAATTCATTGAATTCATTCCTTTTTTAACTGTCTTATTCAGTTAACCAATCAGCATTATTGAAGTAGTGGCCATGCCATGTCAAAATGTATACGCCAAGTCAGCATACTATTTCTCTCAAACTTCCGACAGACAAAAGCGTTTTATCTTTGTGCACTGTAGCTGTTACAGTCAGTTTGTACAGTTGGGAAGCTTATACACGTACTAGTAAGTTTGTACATCAATTTTATTTTGAAATTTCATGAAACGGCCCATGAGAGTTTTCATGGTCATGTAAACCACTTTTCTGATAGATATTGAGGTGTACAATTTGATAAAAATG
>JABASH010005502.1:0-12011 GCA_019776445.1 Tomocerus maximus | reverse complement strand
CAAATTCAATTTAAGCAGTAAATTCGTTACAGCCAAACCTAATTGTGTTATAATCTGCCAGGGGAGGGATTAACTATTTTATGGAGATGCTTGAAAAATTTGCACTGCATCTCCATTAACAGTGTTTGATCTGTCATTGTCAATATGGTTAACTTTGCCAAAGAATGAAAAAGTATTGTCAGGTATAAGTGAAAATTAATGAATTTGCATATGTTGACAAAAATACTGGAAAATATAGACGAATTTTAGAGGGAAACATGTCTTTGACGAAAAGTTTTATTTAGATTAGCTTGGCATGGATGTTCTATTGTTTTCCATTGGTATAATGAAATTGTAAATTGACAAAACCACAGACAATTTAGAGGTTAGCCCTGAAAAGAAAACTGCTAGGGCATAAAGATAAGAAACGCGAATGAGAAACACCCGTGAGTCTCATTCATTGCCAGTTTTATTATAACGACTCATTTCACTTCGTTTTTATTGTTCGTGGTCTGACGTGACAGAGATGTTCTATAGGTTGCGTGTAGTTTCTCTGCCGCTCCACACCTGTCTTAGCCATTCCTTGAGTTTACTTATGAGATAAACGGATAGCATTTGACAATCACTATAATAGACACAGGCATGCACTGAGTTATCCGGGCATACGTTGTTTACAACGAGATCTTCATAGAGGATATGCCAGTATCGTATGCACATGTCAATAGTTAGAGTTGTAAATGGAAAGTATTTTCTTTTCTGGTGTAGTAGGAATAATTTTTGTATGTCTGTAAATGTAGTTGAGATGTAAATGTAATGTCCAATAAACTTTACTGGAGCACTTTCCCTTATCCAAATAAAAGTTGTTTGTCTCTCGGTTGACTCAAGAGAGGTGAAGCTATATCTACGACTTGGACATAACATAAAAGTCATAAAGGTAGCAAAGTACACGTTTTGGAGTCATTCTCGAAGGACCTTTATGTCTTTTTATTGCTCCCAGCAGCTTCGTTTAAAAGGATTAATTAGTTTTTATAGAGTTGAACGGATGACCTGGAAAAAACTCGTTATCGTCTTTCGAGATGAAGTGATGAGACTTTCTTCAAGTTTCAAATCACTTGTCTTGTCTTCTCCTCTCCTAAGTGACTGACGGAATAAGAGTAGTTCACTAGAATTCACTTAACTGCTTAACTAACTGACTATTACGTATACTTACAGCCACACAGACAAATACGTACACACACTATTTCACAGATTCATTACATTTATTTAGTACATTGCAATTCAATAAGTAATCAAATGATTGCTACTGCATACTGACTTGGCTCGTCGGCTACTTACTACTCTCTTACTCCACCAGACGCTTTACAAATGACCTTAAGAATACATTGAGATGTTATGACGGCTATAAACTACAAGTTTCTGCTACCTAATTCAAGTACCTACTATACACTAACACTCGTACAAATGAACCAGTAACTGATTTTTCAAACTTTTCTAGAACGAGTAGATAACTACTATGTTCTTGATAACTAAATTATTCCATATAATCTCGTAATGACTGCGGAAAATCAAGAAATACTCAAAGGCAATTCTCAGTAATAAGTCAACGGTTTATTAACAGAAGGACTTATTCTTTCTCCCATTTAAGTAACTGTTACTCCAGTATCTGCTCTAAAATCCGTGCATTTCAACTCTGATTTTTAACATTATGTGATTTGTGATGTATTCTTTAGTTACTATTTTGCACAATTCATTCACTTTGCAATTCTGCAATCAGTTCCATGTGTTATGCCATAAATTGTTACTCAAGAGTTTAACTTTAGAATCATTGAATTAGCATGCAGTCAGAATATTTGTAGATCTGTGGAAAAACAATCAATCTTTATCAAGTTGACATAATTAGCCATTCTGAGCACGTATTAGCCAAGGCTAGCGCCATGCTCCCATCACCTTCGTTAGATCATTGAAACCAGTCTTGGTATGAATAAATCTTTTTTGATATCTCGCCTACATAAATAATATGGTATACATAATAGATTAGCATAAGTTGAGCCTGTGTTTCTACAAAATTAAACATGTACTTACAGGCAGGACTGAATTGAATGTGCATTGTAAGTTGTGCTATTACAGTAAAGTAGATTGGCAGAGACAGAGATTTTACAAGACAGGTAAAGGCAACCACACTCCACAGATGTATGGGAATACATTCTTCTGTCGCCAATGCAAAGCTGTCCGTTAGATCACAGAGTCTTAAAAAATGGAGTGACAATCGATCCCATAATTTTACCTTTAGTTGATTCACCTGTTGATCTTATTACAATAGATTGACTTTGTAATGTTGGTACGTGAATGCTAAACTGAATGGTGAACTTTTATTATTGTATTTTATTGCTAGTCGATTATTTATGTAGGTAGGGAAATGAGTTGGAGGGAATAGTATAAAATAATATAACAGCTGGGTGCCGGGAAAAGACGCAGTTGTCTTGCGAATGTGCATGCTGAAAAGTCAAGGGAAGGCGAGACAAGTCAAAGCTATAATAACTAAAAAGAGTTTTCTGTTCGAGAGTTAAGGAATCATAAACTAAAGTTCATATCAGATACACATGGCGATAAGGTAGAGCAACAAGGGATAAGTATATGTTAAAGTAATGTAAGTTGTAAGTTATCTTTTTTAATGTTGTGTTGTTTGTTACAAGTTGTCTTAAGTCCTTATATTTATTTATCTGTAGCATGAAGAGTGGCGAACAAAGCAATTCGCGAGGAGAATAATAGATTCATAATATTTATGTGTGAATGTGAGTGCATTTATATGTATGAATTGCATAAGGACTTTAATAAATATACATCATACACAGTGATAACCTTACATAACATAGTATATACACGGATATAATCGAACAAGACAACATTGTCTAACACAATAGAAAACAAAAGAAGATAATGGATGGGAAAGACTATTTGTTGTCTCGAGCATAAAACCAAGTTGGTATTTGCAAAAATTATAGCTATTAACATAACGTAAGTAAGTTTGTTTATATGCACACACATCCTCTTACGAACAATAAGACTGCAGCTATAAACTATGTGTGTGTGTTTGCCGTAACATAAGAAAATCTCTTTGTGTGAAATATTTTTTGATCCTCTGTGGAATGCAGAGCTGCACTGTGTAAAGCAGGACATAAACACAACAGATCCAAATAAAATGATTTAATTTGCTACATAAATCTCCGTAGGAATTCGCCCACATCCCATTTGTTATATCCTGCAAAAGAATGATATCTTGCTTGTCTAGAAGTATTTTTAATGTCTTCTCATGTCGGAACACCATTGTGGGTGTCGTGTTTTCCACATTCTCTTTTTTATATCAACTTAGTAGACATAGATGCACAGCTAAGTGATTTTCTTACGTAAGAGTAGTCAAAATGAATTTTTAACTAAACAGGACAAGCAAGGGCACGGCTCTAAATGAAATCAAGGTAAGGTAAGGTCAAGATACAAGTAAAATCAAGAATAGCTTCAGTCTTGTATGATTGATCGTCAAAGTGCAACCTATTGGCAAGATTTTATTACGTCTTTGCTAAGACCTCCTATACATATTTGGTATTTATCTAAGGAATATATAGTAATTATTCTGCATATGTTGATGTGTATGGAATCTGCTCAATTGGGATTTTAATATGCTTTAGGCTGTTTGAATCTGAAAAAACATTTTTCTCTTCGACTAATAAGCTGGTGCTGATTTACTTAAATGGACTTGCATAATACCTAAATTGTTTTGCATTGTAAATTTGTAATGCATACACTTTTATAGCATCCAATCAATTCAAATCCAATTTAATGCAATCTGCGTTTTTATGGTGGATATTTTCTTGTGTTATTACATCACTCTCCCTTCATTGTACAGGTACAAAACTATTATACTTAAATTGCCAGCAATAGAGTTTATATGCTTGTACATTCAATCTTCATCAGACCCAATAAAAATCTGAGATTGCAGTGCGTTCTCATATTATAGATAGACACAATTGAATTCACCTTCACAAAATTCCATTTGGACGATTACAATCAAAGAGACTTCTGTCTGGTCTCCACTTTACACCAATCAAACTGGAATCCGGATCCAATCAGAAGCATCAACTAACCATCCTTCAGCTTCGTCTTGCTCGTAATCCTAATCTTAGAATGCAATTATAATTAGTCTTTCGTTTTGTTTGCTGACCATTCCCTTTTCATCTATACATGGCTTGCTCCAAACTATTTACTGCAGAGAACTAATAAGCTACCTTGAAAATCAATTCTTGGAGTTCCACACTTATCTCTAATGTTGCTAATGATATTTTTTCCTGACTGATTTATTAAATATTTCATTTAGTCTAACATGGTTTGGTACTTATTACACACTAGCTTACTTAGAGATAGGATGTATAGGTGGATCTGTCAATTGTTGTACACAGTAGTCTAGAAAGTACTTAAGTAGCTTTTCAAGTGCATTCTTTGGCAGAGTTTACACAAAAGAGGTAAGGACTGGTGATTTAGATTTGTGATACTATATAATTTTGTGTGAGAAAATTCCAGGGGAAAAGCACGTTAAAAATTCAACGAAATTAAATCGGTTAACTAGAAACTTGTGTATTACTTAGCACAGGAGGCACTTTGTGCATTTTACTCTGTAAAGTGGTATGCTGAGACGATAGGAAAGTTTAAAAGTTCCAAGCACTTATTTATTGTAGTGGATATATGACGTATATAGACATTGCATTGTAAAGTATAGAATTGTTGGGTTGTTGCGATTCATTGCATTGCATGGCAAAAGGAACATAACACTGCAGGAGATAACACAGGGTGCTCTATATATTTTTATACTTGGTATTATTTACAGATGGTAAAGGGATATAGGGGGAAATGCTTGAATTTTTGTAGCAATGCTGGTTAATGTATCAAAGTGTTGGGTTAGTTACAGAAAAAGCTGGAAGAAAAGTTTCTTTGGTATGTTGTGTAGGCTAGGCCAGAGCAGGGCATCCCATATAAGAAATGACCATTATGCATAGATCTGTGTAGAAGCACAGGACAACTGCAGAACAGGTTCAACTCGATTTCTTGACTCGACTTGCCTTTGAATTTTTTCGAGTTGTTTTCTTTTTCCTCAGTACCTTTGCATAAGTGTGTAGAAAGATATGTTGCCTGCTAAGGATATAATGCTTTGCATTTACAATTACATACACAGAAACGAATAGATCGCATTGCATTTCGTATTTGTTGGATGTAGACGGGAAGGCAAGTGGCTGGCAAGGAGCAACTTATAATCGCAAGAGCAATCTCTCTATCACGAAGAAACATACGCATAAATTCCTAGTGTCAAATAGTATGATATAATTTTATGGCTCGAAAAAAGATACAGAGAGGTGATACTGTAAAAGCTTATTTAAGAAAATATGCATGTCCGTATAGGTGAAACATTCAGGGTTATCTATTTTATATAGCGAATCCTTACAGTTATCTCACAGATCGGTTTGCTTATATTCTGAGAAACCCTGTGTTAATTTCGAATTCTAAAGTCAAGTCATAAGCCTGTCCATCCTCGGATTACATTATAGTACGTGTATATAATATTATATAAGAATTTGTACAGGTGGTTGGCTATTTCCTTTCTCTGTCCTGTAGAGAGAAGAGACCAACCCATATTATACTACTACATACCAAACATCCCTAGATAGTCTCAAGTCAAGTAACTTTAGTTGCAGCTATGCATTGCTGCAGTGCATGGAACAATAGAATTTTCTTATCCAAACTACCTAATTCATGTTTGCACATTAAAAAGGAGCATTATACTCATTGTTTTATATCATATTCCATTATAAGCCAATCTAATAGCGTCCGGCCAACTCTTAATAAAGTGTACGGACATATACAATCGACGACAAAACACACTACATCATACATGAAACAGGACAGTAGCAAGGAGGGTTGGCTTTTGGCTTCCCTTACCTTCATTTGAACTTTTATTACAGAGCAGAATAGATAAAAGGTGCAAGTGCAGTGCGCAGAAAGCTATCTATCCCTTTATTTCTGGTTAATTGCATTGGAAGGGTGAAGAAGTGAATTCTAGCAAAATACTTGCACATGTACCTTATTTACATACGTATAAACATACTTCTGGGCAACACTCTCTGCATCAAATTATTATTCTTAAGTAGACATTCGAGTAGACAAAGCTCCGCAGACACGACAGATGTCTACTTTTGTGTACCTAACTTCAGGAATTGCGACTCACTGCGACAATCTTTAATTTAATCATTAGTGCCAAGTAATTCTTGCAACCACTAAGACATTACCCCATCGAATCAAGAGAGCTTTCTAATGTAGTTCACTGATAAGTTATCCGTCCCACAGCACAGTTCAGACCATTTTTCCATAAAAAAGTTTGAAAAGTCAACTGAGAAGTCTTGACAAGACAAGTTCACTTGTTTCAGTGCTCACTTCAGTTCACTTCACTCAGTTCATCTTATTGTGTCTTACAAAAGTCGTGTCTTTCTTGGTTTATTCTCTCAACTGTGCCATGCCAAGTCATTCCATTTGATTGACAGCCTGTTGTCTTTTTCTGTCTCGATCGCAACTTTGTCTTTCTCTTCGTATTAACTATGTTCATGTGCGTCCACAGAAATCTCAGACCAAGACAAACTCATAATAGTTACTATTTCTACAAACAACCTCTAACTTAGTCTGGCAACTTGCTCTTTGCTCATTCATGTGTGAAGTGAACACACTATTTTTTAGTATCCAAACGTAAGTATTTTATGGAGTTCTCCCATTTTACTGCCAACAAAAATCAAAAACTGATACAATATTGCATTAGCAAGAAAGAAAAATTGCCCAAGAAGAAAAGAAATATTAGTCAGAATTTTTTTAACATCAATTAGGTTGTGTGGGTTGGTTCTAGGGATCTTGTTATAAAAACGTATCTCTCTCCAAATAACATAATGTCAGTTCTGTTTGCATTTCATTTTCACAGATGAATATGTACTAGTTAGTAGGAGTGCATGTAGGAGTTTTATCTTTTACGGACAAAAAGATCAGATTCCTTTTCTTTCCTTGGTGTAAATGGACTTGGGTTGAGTGGACGTCTTGCATTTACGGATCGAGTTTATGTTCTGTTGTGGTGATCGTGTTCGTGACCAATCAATTATAAATTGCTGGGATAATCCAATCCAATGCGTTACATACATTCGAGGACATTATCAATTATCATAAGCGATAAGACTTACTAGTCGTTCCTTTCCATCTCCACTCTCATTATTGTTGTTAGCTTAGACATTCTTTCCTTATGTTTTCCTTGCCATGTCAGCCCAGGGATTTTACTCATCAAATCACATACCATTTTGCTTCTGTGTGCTCATTGTGTCGTGTCATGTTATTCATACTTAAATTTTAAGGAGAACAGAGAAAAACGAGACATAGTATTACTGCACTAGCTTATATGCAATGTAATTTCATTATGATATGCTTACTACGACATTCTTCTTGGTATACCAGCTACTTTTATATGCAGTCTATGTCTATAGAATATAATTAAGCTAATGCCAAAATACCAGTTGAGGTCGCAAAGTGCAAATGGAAGGTGGAAGTGAATTAATTAATATGCACCCATCTCTTTTCCTTTCTTGTTTAGTCATATAATGTTACTTGACCCAACACATCGTACATGGAAAGTATTAGGAAGTGGTCCTGAAAATTGTAATCTTGAAGGATATCTGTGCATCTCGTTACTGCAAATTGAAATTTTATCGTGACAGAATCTCAATGAAGAAATGTAAACAGTCTTCCACGATTCATTCAGATATCAGCCTTCGTTCAATTCTTTTGACTTGTGGGTTCAGTAATTTTCTCTGCCAATAATGTCTCTTGTCTATCACTGCATTGGTAAAATTTAGCATATTTGAAGTTTTGCCTATGATGCCAATATACAAATATTTATGTCCCATTGTAATTTGTATATCAATAGCTACATAGATGTATATTAAGCAAAAATTCATAGATCAGTTACAATCGTTCATATTGTATTAACAAGTAGGTATTACTAAAGTTGTGGGAATGTTAGGCTAAATATCTATTGCCGATATTAAAATAAAATTGGTCTGGGTTTTTTAACCCTCGTATCAAGTTTGTGTCCACTGCCCACATGGTGTCCTCATCACATAACTTTGTACGCAATTGTCTAGTCAAGCCAAGCAGGCTTGAATTAGTTCTGGTACCTAGTTAGGTATTTTGTATAACAGTGCTCATACATAACAGAAACATGCTGACATAAAGTAGCTATTCAATTAAAGGATGTGGTTTAGTTGGAAAAGTTTGTATCCGCATGAGAGCATTTAAGTTGACTTCAGACGATTAAATTTCACGTGGGTGTTATTAGTATTTTCCATGAAAGTAAGAAAATGCACGAGATTGGATGTCTTTGCCACAAATACTTGAGAGCCTAGTCCATTTAAATGCATGTCATCTTAAATGTAGAGATATGTAATGTTATGTGTAAGATTTCATGTAAATAACAGATAGCGGAGCACATAGTTGGATTAAAGCGAAGAAAACTATATCATTGTTCTCTTAAGGTTGGTTGCATGGAATCCGTGGCGCCATTGACTTCCGCTGATCGTTAAAGTTGAGTTTTATGACAATTGTGAAGTTTTCATGAGGTTGTACCTTCATGAATTTCGCTTCGAGCCAGATGTTCAACATGACAGGCAGTTGTTTTCTAGTTTATCTACTATTTTACATTTACAAGATAGAGAAGTTTTAATGAGATTCCTCTGTTTCACCAAATGAGCGTTCTTTTCACTTTTTCCTAATTACTTTTGAAACATTTTGTTGTAGGCCACATGTACTGCATACATACTTAATTACGTACAATGATTGTGTTAGATTGCGTTTGAAATAGTGAAAATTGCTCTTAAATGTGACACTAAATATTTTCCTTTGTGATTTCAGACTGACGAATTAAGGAAAATGGCTGCACATGCCGGACCAGCTCCAACAAATAGATTTCGTCAAAATCCAAAGCATTTCTTCACATGGTCTGCAACAGCAGCCAACAATAGATTGCAAAAACTGTCAAAAAATTTCGTTAACAATGTGTCAAAGCTACAAAGTAAAATGGAACGAGCTCTTCCCTTCCAAAATCAACAAGGATTGACATCGCAAGTAAATAATAACAATATTCATTCGCAGTGTCACAACAATGGTGGTTTTTGTGACGAGCCATTGTCATGTCCTACTGTGACAACACTTACCCACTCTCCAAAGCTCCACAGAACAGCTCGTAATAATGAAAACCAGTTGACGATGCCAAGCTCAATGAAAAGACAAAGTATTAGCAACAGTAGTGGCAGTAGTGCTAGTTTGGTGGCAAATATGGCGACAAGTGAACCGACCACAGTGGTCATCAAAACAGCAAGGAAAACACAACACTACAATTTAAATAACGGTTTTCAAAGCAGTTCTAGCAATAGTAATAACAATTCTAGCGAAAGCAACAATAACTCACCCACAGAATTAAATTCCTGTCGAAAGTTGGGGGAAAAGCCGCCGTTGGTGAAAACCCTGGGCGATGTGGACATTGACGTCTTGGAAATGCGACCCGTCGTAAGAAAATCTTCCAAGTACAATTTGAGCAACAATAGTAGCTGCAGCAATAATACTAGTTTGAGTAGCAATCTCTCCACTGCTACAACTTTGCCTATTGTCTCCCCCCAATGGTGAGTTGAACTATTTTACTTAGAAAAACTTTATTCTATTCTACATTCACTGAATCTCTCTTGCATGATTTTTCTCTTCTTTATGCTCACGATTTGAAACTAATGGGAAATTAGTAATTAATGAAGATCACGATGCTCATTTCCATTTCTATCATTGTTCTGTGATCATCTTCTTACCAACTACAGTGCTTTCTCTTCAATTTATATCTACTTCTGTCAGCAGCACCTGTCAATGTAAAACACATACAAATTATGACGCAACAAATTATAATAAAGCAGTCACATTTCTACTCTTTTCATAATAACACTATACTATATTTTACATATATTATTTACGAGTCAAACCTGGCAGTGTGCATTTTCCTCAAGAATTTCAAATCTTGATGAATACTGTACTGTACCATGTTGTAGTAACACTGCTCGTAACTCGAAACTGTCGGAAAACTAATAATTTAGAGAAATATTTAAATTGTTCAGAATTCGCCGCGTAATTAGTAAACATGTTGTAATGACGTATTTCAACAAGGAAATAAGAAATGATGTCCTTTGTTGTATGGTGTTGGTATTTTTATGTTAATACTACTCAGATGTCAGATTAAATTGAGATTTGTATTTGTAGGAGTCGTGCCAGTTCAATATCGACGATAGGACCATCGACAGCAGCCACAATAACATCGACATCCCAGCAACAACAGAATTGTGATAATAGTAGCGTAACAAATCGTAGCAACAGTAGTAAAATGAACACTCCGAATGTAAATGGGGGTAGCAGTAATAGTGGAGGTGGGAAGGGTTTACAGCAAGTAAATCTAAATAGCCCTCACCAACTCCCAAATCAACATGAACTTGAAGACTCTTGTTCGAATTCTTTGAATTCCTCAGCGTCCACGACTACCGATTCTTCAACGAGTCCTCTCATTAGTGCTACAACAAATAATAATTCGACCACTACTAACACAACAAATAACAATAAAAGTGCCAGTGACTGTCGTAATAATAATAATAGCAGTACTAACAATAATCATTCTCCTAACAATAACATTTCTGGTCTCCTTCCGACTTTGAAGAATCCACTGGCGACGTCTACTCCGACTTCTAAACTCGCTATCACGATTTTCGAGGAGGAGGCTGAGCTTCGACATGCTCCTTGGTTTCAGGCTGGAATTCCAAGGTACGAACATCTATCTACTCTTTAAATTCTTTCACGGAAAACCTATGAAATAAATAGTTCTAGAGTTTCAGATATGCATTTATACACACATCAAGTTATCATGGGGTGATTTTAATACTTACGATTACGAATTTAATTACCTTGTTATGCATGCATAAAGTTTAGGTATGTCTTACTCACGTGTACTAATAGAACTTTACAATTTTCCAAAGTATGTCATTTTTGTCAATGTAAGGAATAAAGAATGAATGTAATTTTCTCTGTTTCTATATAAGTACAGAATATCTGTATATCACCAGCACGAAGAATCAAATTGTATTTCAGTCATAAAATATTGAAACGACAATGCAAATGAGGGTTATTTAAAGCTGTATAGAAAGTCTCTTTTTTTATTTTGTGCTATATTATGGAAATGCATCTTTATGATTTGTGCGAGCGTGATTTTATTCTAGAGGACAATGTCATGTTGCACTGTTGGAGTGAACTACTTTGCATTTCAAAAAGGTGAATAATGATCACTTAGACAGTAGTAAAGACAGAGATCTTTGTAAGGTAGATTTACCTTGTATAAATACAATTCAGTAATTCAACACACCTTTACATTGCAGCTTTTATTTATGTTCGTTATTCCTTGGAATTTAATGGAAAGGAAGGACGATACTATTTTCTAGCTCATAATACATGAATGGAACTTAATTGCAAAGTGGATCACAAATCAAAAGCCCTGTAGAGTGTAGAGTCAGATAATCCTGTTTACCTTCGGATCTGCTTCAACGTGTCAATTTTACATTAGATTGGCCCTTGATGGTAAAAATCAACAATTCTGTGATCAAACGAATAAGTATCATTCAAATACATCCTCCTCCACAATTAAAGCTGCATAATACAATTACTAGGGTAAAACAGGAGAACTCGAACAATATAATTGCTCAAACTGTGAATTACAAATTAAAAACTAATAGAATTTCCTACGTTGCTTCTTTGAATTTAGCGATCCGTTTGCACATTGTCTCACTTAATTACGACTTGCATAAGTACTAAGGTACTTTAGATTTAGATAATTTTTATTTGCATGGATGTCATTTACATTTGATGCTATTATGTCTTCTAAGTGT
>JABASH010005501.1:0-12012 GCA_019776445.1 Tomocerus maximus | reverse complement strand
CTCCCCCAATCTTCTTGATATGTTAGAAATATTCTGACCCGTACTGAATACAGCGTCACCAGAAAGAGAAAAACCATAAAGGGATGGGAAATATATTTCGAAGTCCAACTAACAGGGTAATATTTATAGTGGAATGTTGTAAAGTAGGGGCAAGCTTCCCTTCTCTCATGGCGACTAGTGTGGCCTCTCGTGGAATTTGAGTTTTGGCGAACTCAAACGAATACAACCAAACAGTGGGGCACCTTTTATCTGAAAGTTTTCAATACGTAATTTATGCAAATATTAGTACTTCAGATATGATAATATCTACTAGGTAACTAAATAAGTGAATGAACTGTCACATACTGGTCTCAAATCAGTAAAATTTGAGCCCTGAAGAAAAATGGAGATTTAATTTGAAAAATGTCGGGAAGAGCTAAACTTCTGAAACAGTACAGTAGTACAGAAATCTTGATTAACTTTTGTACTAAGCACTTGGTAATTGGCAAACAGATCTATTAAATACCTACTTATAAATACCTGATTTTGAAATTACATTATACCTACCCCGACCTCCGTTTTTAAAACTTTGCGTAATGACTTTATGGTTCAATTGTTTGTTTTTTTGATATTGTACGTTTTTGATATTGTATTGTACCTCAATATCAATATGAACATGGAAAATGCGATAACAGAATTAATCAGTTTTGCAGTGTATCTTTGACATAACAGTTTATTCTTACAAAGAATATTTGTTTCATCAATTTAGTAAACCGGTATAATATTTGGGGACATTGTGTAATAATATGAAACTGTATCTGAGAAACAGAAAATATATATCAGTACAAGATCCCTTCTACCACATCACCGAAATGAACAAAATTGAATGAAATATGCTCTGCGAAATCTGGATTTTCATAAATGGGCAGCAATTTGCAGATTGTCGACTTGCCAATTACGACTCCATTGGGAGAAAGGGGGCTTGCAGTCACAACAGATTCTTTGATAGAGCTGTTCCCGATTTGGCAAATTCGCACCGCTTCCTAACATAACCGTAGAGTGCAAATTGTCCCCATTGTTGACCCTTATTGACATTTTAATTTTCTCTGGGACTCGAGAATTCTGTCGTTTTTCATCCGCTAACTTGTCCAAAGTTTCGTCGATTTGATCACGCAGTATATCTTTTATTTCAGCAGCTGAGTAGTTGTGACCTAAAATAATATAATTCCATATTTGACACGATTAAAATTGCTCCAATATAAATAAATATTATTTAACATGCATCATAAATCTAATAAGTTAATGTTTATATTTGTAACCGTTACTCTCTAATAATCACAAACACAGGCTAAGTTCACAATATTCCTGTGGGTCACTATGACCAGAGGCCAAAAGTTTATTTATTATGTTACAAAATTATTTCTCATGGCTAATCTGACAGTCTTGAGACTACGTTTTATGAGATATTTTGAAAATATTTTATCAATGTGTTTAATAAGCCTACGGTCGGGTTAGAAAATTTTTCGCCCAAATATATATAAGCCTCGCGCACTTTATAAAAATTTTTTAGTTAAATTTTTTGTCATTTTAAGAAAATAAATTTCCAGCCTCTGCTAATGATTAATGATTGAAATTGATTATATTCTTCAGCAATGTAATTATAATTTGATAGCTATATAAAATTATATCAACATGTTGTATTTCAAAGGAAAAATCTAAGTTAAGTCTAACATTAACCTACATACTTAAAAAAATATTATCATTTTTGTATTTTCTTAGTGAATCTCAGACAGATTACTACATCAAAGTTTACGTGAGAGACTTTTCCTTTCCAAATTTTTCTCCCGTTGGATTTATAAAGGTTCAATTAGTGCTTTGTTTGCAAAAGCAGACCTTTATCAAAATTAATTAAAACTAAATCATTTAGAAACAGAATTAAATTACGAAACAAAAGCTTAGCAATCCATTTTTTTGCAGAATCCGCGTCTCAAAGCCGCCCCCTCCAGATATAAGTAAAGCAATATTTAATTTATTTCATTCCATTTCAGTCTAAGCATTTTCAGCGACGAGGTATAAATCCTGTTTTTGTTATTTTGTCGGATTTTTTGATAGATACTTACCGTACAACTTTCTTGTAGTGCTGCATGTCTTAAACCCGTCAGTGGGCTCTACTGACTCATCATCAACTCCGAATGCACTATTTAAAAACTCGGTAGCTTTCCTTCCTCCTACAAGACCCTCCAGTTCATCAAAAGGGACATTTTGTAGCTCATTCATGGTTGTAATTTGAAAGTTAGTCCTGACAATTTCGCCAAATTTTCCACCCAGGCCTGGAATGTCTTCAATCTTAATATACGATGAAAATTTTTCCAATCCAGAGGGGGCCAATATGGTAATCGATCCTGGCTTGTGCAATCCCGATGCAATTTTCGCAATTAGTTTTTTTGAACCTATTCCAACGGATGATTGGTAATTGGTCTGTTTCAAAATCTCCTTCACCACAGTTGAGGCGACACAGGATCCAAATATCAGTCGCTCTTCTTGGTCGACTATTGGTCTGTTTTTCTTCCTTCCCAAATTGACCAACCGCCGTCGAATATATTCCGGACTCGGCTGACCTTCGACTGCTCCGTTGTATAAAAAAGTGTTGGACCACAGTCCATTCATTTTGTGAAGATATCCCATTGCATCCTCTTCGCTAATAACATATTTGGTGATGTCAACGTAGAACTCGTCACCCGACGAGAATTGAAAAATTGATCCTTCAGGGACAGATGATTTGATAGCATCGACGATTCGGTTCGTGGCTTCCCTTGCAATGCTTGTGTCTGGTCGAGGACGACCTTGGGCGCTGGCCTGGTGACGAACTGGAACATATATGGCAATCAAATCCCGAAACTTGGCCATGGCTTGTCTTAAGTACGGGGTTGTTGATCGGCTGATGCCAAGTTGCTTGGCCTCGTAACTGACAGCCAAAATCCTTTAAACGAAAAGATGCATTTAGATTTTTCCTTTATTTTCAAATATGGTTTTAATTAATTAATTTTGAAAATAAAATCTTAAGGGATACCTATCGGAGGAATTGACAACCACTCTGGGCTTTCCCCTTTGATGTGGCTGCTCGTGGACCTGCACCTCAAAGCAGTCCATGTCGAAAAGTAAAATGACCCTACCGTCAATGTCCAGATCATAATTTGTACTTCGAAAGTTCTTTCGTTCTAAAGTTCATTTTTAAAATAGATATTTAAGTCATAACAATTAAATCAATTTCCCAGTGTAATTCATAATGGGAAAGGCTATCGGAGAATCGACATTTCGCTGTCATTTAGTGAAAACTTTTCGAATTCTATTAAATGGAAATAATTAAATTAATCGACTCAGGAAAGCTAAAAACTTACCAAAGTTACTCCCTGGACCACAGCAAATATGTCCACAGATAGGTGAGCATATTTCATCGTTCCTTTGGCATGTGCCTAAATTAATCTGTAAGTCTTCAATAAAATCGCAGCCAAGAATGACCTCGTACATTAACCTACGGTTAATCGCTTCGTTCTCGACAATTCTCATTTGGAACCTTAGCTCATAACCTCTGATGCCCAATCGAATGATAGGCTTCACGACTTGGTATTGTCTTCCATCATCGTCAAATTCCTCTTGAATGTCCAGTCCCACAGCTAATTTCCTTGACATTGTCGAAAATCGCTGATCCTCCCTGAAGGAAGCGTCACCTACGTAGCCGTTAATGAAGATTTGACCGATCCAAGGATTTCTGTTCATTTGTCTAAGTCTAGACATTTCGAAGAATTGACTGACAACTAAAAATATTCATAATAAAAGAATCCAAAATTATTTTTATATACTTATTTAGGAAATAACAATTATTAAATTATAATAAACAGTACACAAATTGTACCAAAGCTTACCACTTACCATCTACTGTTCAATTCAGATCTCTTCTGATTCCAGTTGTAAATGCAGTTTCCTTAAGTAATTTTGGAGAAAGGTGAAGGTTGCACCAAAGGGGTGGACGTTGTTGTACTAATTTCAACTAAGTCAGAAACTTGTGTTTGTTGTAGTTCTAAAGCAAAGAAATTGAAGTACACGAATACACTACTAATCACAGAATAACCCACTGATTCAAAATTTGCGCTATTGTAATTCAGTTCTATGGGATATGGGGAATTCTGAGCAACAAGCAACAATGATTGGGCGTCAGTCGTACATAGCTCGACTCGCCCAAATGAATTATTGAAATTAAAATCAAATACTTAAAATTGTTTCTGACGGTTTAAAGTATTCCGATGGAATACTAATATATTGAAGTAAATAAATTATTAAAGTAGAAAATATGTAATAAAAAATAGTGACTATATGTGACTAATAATTGCTAAAAAGGTTTTTGAGTTATTTTCATGCTATAAAAATCCCACTTAATCGCATCACTAAAATTTGAAACAAATAATAGTAAGAACTTTAAATTATTCTACAAATAATAATTAAAACATTGAACAAATACATATTTAACTATAGAATCAATAATTGCACTTTGGACAAGTGTCATACGAATATTCATTCAGACTCTTCCATCCTCGGAAATATTCTGTCACAAGTGTCATACGTTTAAAGAAAAGGTTTGATGGTTAATTTGAAGAAATACTGATATAATTTTAATGAAATAATTATACGTTTGATGAAATAATATATTTTTGAAGAAATAATGAATTACTATAATATTTCGAACAGTCATTAGGAGAAGTCCTATTGTGATGTACGGGGTACGAATACAAATCGACAAAATAAAAACCTAAGTTTAGCTCACCCAAAAAAGTAGGTAGTATCCGGCCGATCCTTTACACGTGTAATTGTTTAGGTACTTGGCCTCCGAGACACATTTATAATTTTATAGGTATACTAACAAAATTGAACAAGAAGATGTTTTTATATCAGGTCAGCAATTCCAAGTCAAAGATTGGTTGAATGAATTGGAAGCAAAACAAAGTTTATGCTGTTGCTGTACACAGCAGAAGAATACTAATAAGTAAGTAAAGAGGGTACAAATCTGAAACCTCCTTATTGCCTTGGCCTTGGCTCGACGGGAGAATGGAATGAAATGAATGTTTCTTGGTATGTTCATTTTCATTTGTGTAAATTCGTGTAGATTTGTGTGACACAACAGTCTACACTACAATACAAAGTCAATTCATGTAACCAAAAATGCAGAACTGAAGATGCATAATCCAGATTTTTAGCATTATATTAAATTTGGCCATTTTCAATGTCAGACAACAGAGGAAGGAGAACAGACGCATGGTCAAGTCAAGTTAAAGTTAGATTAATTCCCCCTTCCCACATCGTTCAATCACAATCAATACAGAAAAACTTCTTATATTCCTAAAATATCTTTGGACAAATAATTAATAATATAATAATTAACGAAATAATAAATTATTAGAATATTCCGAACACATTTAATTACTGTTGAGTATTAAGTCAGAGACTGTCAGGGTCTCACGACACAAAACAGGCTGCCTATAAGTAATCAAATCAGACTATAATCAATTATTATTTCTATACGTACTTATGTAATTACTTCTGACTAACAACAAATAATAGTTCCTATTTTGTTTACTTTAAGTAGTAAAAATCTAAGTTGACTACCTATGGTTTCAGTCTTAACAACTTAACAAGGTCAACAAGTTGCAGAGTTAATGCAACGTGTAGAGAATATAAACGTTTTATAATGTTTATATAAAATGTGTACTAAATAAAACAGGGATCAAGTGCATAAATAAGAGTTTAATGTGACAGACAACATGCGTCAATTCGCTCAAACGTGCTTATCAACTTGGTTGGACACAACAGGGTTGCGGTGGATGAAATAGGAGGGTTGGATGAAAATGGAAAAATTAGTTTCTTCCTGAATGAAAGTAATTTCGTCCGGACAAAATTAGTTTTGTCCAGGATGAAATTAATTTTGTGCATCGGAAAAATTAATTTTGTCCGGACAAAATTGATTTCTTCAATTTTTCCCATGCACAAAATTATTTTCATCCTGGACAAAACGCAACCCTGGACACGAACAATGTATTCTGTCGATTTGCACAATGCACGATGTACCTATATACTATCATATCATATGGGTATAGTTCTACTCACTTATTGGTACGCTTTCAGTGATTCAGGAGGGATGATTCAGGTAAAGGTTGACTGGACAGGTTGTAAGGCTGCCAAAGATCCACTAATGATGAGTATGCACTTCACGAGAGGATAGAAATTTACCAGGACTGACGATGAAAGAAGTCATGGAAACTTGAACACTCTAAACGGGTTATTCACTCGTTATAAAGTTTTAAAAGCAGGAGGCGTCCTGCCGGATAAATATTTTCGGTGGGGAACTAACCCCTCCCCTAATTTTCATTTTAGAGGAAAACTGATATTATTTTCGAATTTTGCGTGCCCAAAAACCCCTAAGCATGGAAATTTTGTTTGCTGAATGTCGACTGTCTAACAGTGACGGACTTCCGTGGACCTATGAGAGTGAGAGGCATTTTCCTTAACGACACAAATTTACATTTCATAGAAAAACTGAAGCACGGCAGCGATGGAAAATTTTCACAGATTGATTGAGATTCGTTTATTTGTCATTGTATCGATTACTTGGTGTAAAAACAATTGGACAGTAAAAAATACTTAGACGAACTATTATGGTGCAGATGGCCAGTTTTCTCATTCCGGAAATTAATTTTTTGCTTGTGAGTTGTGACGCATGCGTCAGTTAACCCACGGCGTTAAAATTTTAGCCAACAGTATTGCATAAAATGCACCAGCTATGTCATGGCTTAGCTTTCGTATCTTTTCATTGCACATTTGAATATTTGTTGTCGGTTCCGGTAAGTTGGCAGAAGGCCGAGGGAAAGTAAGATTCGGTTTTCGTTGGTATGCATAGTATGGTATTGGCGTGTTATAGTTTTATTGCCATTCTGAATAATTCTGAAATAGCGTTTTCACACAATGCTCTGTGCAATTCAACAATCAGCAAAAATGATGATGATTTAGTAATTAGTCATAATTGTATAGTTAGATATTTTTTATTGTGTTTATTATTTAACCAGGGTTGCGGTGGATGAAATAGGAGGGTTTGATGAAAATGGAAGAAATTAATTTCTTCCTGGATAAAATTAATTTCGTCCGGACAAAGTTAATTTCTTCCATGGACAAAATCAATTTCATCCTGGACAAAACTAATTTTGTCCGGACAAAATGCAACCCTGCATTTAACATCAAGATAATTAGCTGGGTGATATTATTGGGACTGGGGTCAGGTAGGCTGGCAGTTAGAGCAAAACAATTAAAATTCATTGTTTTTTTCATTTTGGTTCAAGTCTGAAGGATTTTGAACCAAAATACATGCCAAAGAACCAAAATGAAAAAAATTGAGTTTAATTGCCTTGCTGTAACTATTTACCAGTCTACCTGGTCCATATCTAAGATCTAGATTTGATATTACATTTTAATTTAATTAATGTAATGTTGCTGTGCATATTTTATTTGGATTGCAACATGTAATCATTTACATTTTAGCTATAGTTATAAGTACTTACGGTAAGCTATTTTTTATTCTCTATATTTAACACTATTGTATTGTTCATTTTTTTTTGTTTTTGGAACAAAGGAGGTGTGAACCATAAATGTAACCGTACCCTCGAAATGTTCCCCAACTGCCCGAGAGCCTATATAATTTCTCGGGAAAATTTTGTTTCTACCCGGGAAACATTTGGTTCACCGTCCTGGGAGCGGCTCCTGCGAACATTTCGAGGTCCCGATTATAACTATACAATACAATTTTACATGCTTACTGGGAATGACCTCAATTAACCCTTTTTTCAACATTTTCGTTCAAAAACTTTTTGTTAAAACAACTTTGCGGAGGAATAATATGTATTTTTCTTATTTCTAACATTTATTTTTATATTCTGCATGCAAGACGTACTTTATTACTCTACTGCCTACCAAAAATGCTAGTTCGATTGAGTGCGCCAAGCCAATTCAAGCCGCTGTCCGATTGTCCGATATACTTAAAACATTTATATTTCTATATAATATCATCCAATATATAAGTAGGTCAGGCACAAGGCACAATGTGTTTACAAAGTCATAGTGACAACATATTTTATATTTTGTTATTGCTGTGCTATGCTAAGTCATGATATTTTTTCCCCGCCTCCAAATTGAAAAGCATTTTTTCCTCAGCTTAATGTCAGATCCATCTCACCACCCACTTTCCCTCCCCGGAATAGAAAAACATTTTTTCCCTCAGTTCTATGTCTATTTTTTTACTCTATTTCCCCTCCCACTTCATTTCCCCTTAATGACAAGCATTATTTCATCATCTCCATGTCAACTCCATTTCCCCACACATTACACCTACCCCAAACCGAAAACGGTTTTTAGTCAGCTTCAAGCTTCACTATCTCCATTTCTCAATCCCTCGGGGGGTAAGAAAGGGGGGAGGTGGTCATTCAGGTCATTTCCAATACTTATATGGTAACATTTGGGATTTTTTGCAGGTTTTTAAGGCATCCATCTTAAAGGGGGTTCGGAGTGGGTGGGGTGAATGTAGTCTTGTTCAGGGAGCCGATATCTATCGAAATCCGGTCGATGCCTCTTCCCCCCCCCGGGGGGGTGGGAAGGGGAGACCGCCATATCCGGTCCACATCCGATGAAACATTGGGGGGTCTCGTCTAACTAGTCCGAGATATAGAGATGTCGTGGGACTTGTCCTTTTTTATTTTTTTTATTTAGGTTCATACATCATACATTTAGGTTTGCCCATTCATCAGGATAACATTAGAATAACCATATATCCGAGTTCCAGACACCAATTATTTGATTAATTACTTGCATTAAGTTCACAAAATAATCCCATCAGTCAAGTGACTACATTCTATATAAATTACGATTTAGAATACTGCAATTTTGCTTATATCTGTAATTATGTTAATTAACCATTCATAAATATTCTGTCTGGCAACAATCTTACAAATCATTCTAGATATTGAATCTTTGATTTTTGTGAAAATAATAGAGGTCAAAATGGTGCTGCTCGTGCTCATTATATTTTATAGATAGACCGAATACATAATGTATTATGAATAATGCTGATGTTTTTCCATTACTTATGTAACGTTATTGGATCCGCTTATATAGAATCTAATACTTCACCAGCATCACCAGCAGACATCAGCAGTTTCATTATACCCCTGCTAAGACTAAGCAGAAATTTTGGGACACTCTGAACATTGATTGGCTCGTCTAACCCAATCCTCACATGGATTTCCTTGAAGGAACGTAGGAACTTTTTAAGATACAGAGTATCAAATTTGGATTTTGAGGTATAGAGTTTTGAGTAGCCTTGAATAGCATCATTGTACATATGTGTCATTTTGTGTAATGCAGTTAAAAAAATACACCAGATTATAAAAACAATAGAAGGGATGGTACACAAAACGAATAGGAGGAAAGGGTGTAAAACCCCGTAGTATTTTATAGCAATGAAAACAGTAATTATTAGAAATCTAATGATCAATGATTGAATTGGAGCCATCACCATGCCAATCATTTCTTGAAAATATTGAATGTAGTATTTAAGAATGTTTGCATATTTTACTATTACTGCTGGAGATCGAGCGACGTCTACTGATCTGTACTGTTTTTGTCCCAACCTTTAAAAATCATTTCGTCATAAAATCACAACTGCCTCAATAAATAGGTACAGATCAGGTTAAAAGTGAGCGACACAAACAACAAGTATGCAACTACCCGTATACAAATATTTTATGATAGAAATTTACTTACAGCAGTTCCTTTGAAAAAATGCAAACAATTGCATGGCCGATCAGCAGTTTCCCCAACATCATATTAAGGATGCAAAACGAGATACCAAGCGTCAAAAATATTAACATTGGCATTAAAAACACAAACGAGAAGTGCTGATATTCTGTTGGAAGTTCAGCATAGATTAACACTGGTTCTCTGTGAAGAATAAGGGCTATAGATGCACCAAAAAATGCCACGGTGAAAGGAACTAGGGACATCAATTTGAGTACTAAAGCCAAAATATGATACTCCTTGGTTTCTCTATTGAACATATAGGATTCTATATAGGCACAGAAATAAATCGTAAATTAATGCAATTTTGTGGAATGTTCTTTAGCAAAATTATGCGATTTAATTTAGGACTTTTAACAATTCATACCTTCAAATTCAGCAGCAATATGCAACCCGTCGTTAAAACAAGTAGCAAAGGCCCACGAATGTCGTTCCCAGATGATGTCCACGAAAACAAGGCCCCAGAATGAAACACTTGCAAGCAAAGCAATAATGTATGACAATGTGATGTCACCCTTTATTGTAAATCTTACCAACTGAATTGTGAAGAATGTTGCCAGTAGAATTGAAAGAATAAAGTGCCAGTAAATAGTGGCTGTTGTCATTTTGTTGTTTGTCTTCTTCAAAGTATAATCATTGTTGCTCCAATAACATGGAGATATTCGTAGTGAACATCCTATTTTAATGAGGAATCCAAATTGGATGAAGACGACTTCTGGTATTGATTGCATTTTCTTTTCTTCTATTTTGGCAGACATTTTAATGACGGAAACTGTATTTGGAAGAATTTGTAGTCCCTCCACAGTAACGAATGCTTTTGGTGAAATGTCAAGACTCCCTAGTTGTGTTTCGAGTTTTATTACTGAATACCCAGTCACATTTTAATTTAACAGAGTGTGCTGACAAGGATGTTTGCAGAAGTTGTTGGAACACAACGGCCAATAAGAAAATTTATATATACTTACTATGTTGTATAAATATATCAACTTCATTACTCCTCTTTGTTGTAAGGATAATCAATAAAAACCTCATGCTGCACTGGCACATCCGTTCCTATATTTAGCTCTAGCTAAAACATTTTGCTTTTTCTCAAAAACTCTTGGACTTACAGTTGTGCAAATACTTGTATTTCAATACGGAGTTAAGACTCCACCCAAGTACCAATGTCGCCAAGGGCCTTGAAGCCGTCGTCGAGACCAAGGCTGGTTGATATGACTACGCACACTTATTGGTAGCAGGTGAAGACGTACCTGCTTCAAATTTCACTCAAAGCCACTAATGGAAAATGTATGGGCGAAAACCAGCGGTATTGCTGGAGCTGGGTTTGTTTAACAATGGTTATCCAAGTATTAGCCCCGTTAGTGGCTTTGAGTGAAATTCGAAGCAGGTATGTTTTAACCTGCTACTAATAACAAGTATGTGTCGTCATATCAACCAGTCTTGGTCGAGACTGTCGCTCCACTATCCCAATCCCAATCATGCGGCGTTTTTCATCCATTTCATTAATTGCCTTCCGAAGAAAAGGCTCTGGTAACTTAACATTAACATAACATTTGCCTGAATACAATCCATTAATGTATTGCACAGGGAATGATCTCGACATTTTATATTTAGCTGTTGAGCTTAAATTGCTTAAGTAAGCGCATATTAAAGCAACAGACGCCATAATATTACAATAACATGCCGTATTGTAAATGGAATGCAATAGACAAAAACATTAGGCCCGTTTAAAGCTTTTATAATTTTAGGTAACTTTACTGTGTGCTTAGGTTCTCAGAATAGGAAGATTAATATTTTAATGTTCCATGGTCTCCTCCTGAAAGCACTTGTTTATGTTTCACTGTTGTAAAATTTATGACTGGTCGTATGCGATGTTTAATATTTCCAATATACAGATTCAATGAAATTGTAATAAAAACATTTTTATAATTGAATGCTGAGTGTCTCGCATCCTGAAACAAGATAATGGCAGAAGCAGTATAACATTTCTAACTCATAAATTTCATTCAACCCACCATTATGATGACGTTACATATACGGTTTGAAATTTAAAGTTTGTACTTCTAACTATGTATCTGTTGGCGGTGGTAGTTGGTGAGAAGTCACCCTACATTCAAGTAAATATGTTAATGCTAGTGGGTGGTG
>JABASH010005500.1:0-12019 GCA_019776445.1 Tomocerus maximus | reverse complement strand
CATTACCACACCACACTGCTACCAATCCTTTCTACGATATTCTTCCTACTTCATCATATCATATTCCGCTTATAGGACTTAAAGTGTTATATTATTGTAACTCGTCATTATAAAAGCATATAATGTCATTATTAATAACTGGTAACAATTTTTTATCGTTACTTCGACATTATACACTGTTAATAATTAACAGTTTCAGTATGACGTTAGGGAATTTTGACGTGGAGTTTTAAGACTGAATAGGCTGATGCGTTACTTCATTTTCGTTATTTGGCTTACATGAGAAGTAAGCCCAGTAGCATGTAAGAGATATAGTGCAAGTAAGGAAATAACGAGAGCCCCTAATATTTATAGTATACTACTACTAGTACGACTAGTAGTATATATAGTAGTTGAGTTGATGCTAGGATGTAGCTAGGAGTTACTAACCAGACATGGCCAGAGGTCCTCGCGTTGCCGTCATTTTACCCAGTTAGCACAAAAATATTAGGATGTATGTAATATTGTTCCAATCACCATTTGGGATTAATTTTCAAATTCTGACCACGCTCAGAAAATCCTCCCATTGGTGGATAGTTTTTAAGATTAACCAATAACATGTAGCTATAGATTCCCCGATGAATATGTGACCACTGCATGCATTCCGGAAACGACGGGACAGGACACCGAGGATATGTAACTATTAGTTACGCGTCCCATTCCGTCGTCCCCAGAATGCATGCCATGAACCAAATTTCATGGAGGGAATCTATGGCTATATTATTGGTTAATCGCAAAAACTATCCACCAATGGGAGGATTTTCTGAGTGTGGTCAGAATTTGAAAATTAATCCCAAATGGTGATTGAAACAATACCAAGGCTCATATAAATAAAATGCTACTATAGTAGTCAAGATCATTGTACTCAAGGAGTGTAAACGTAAATAGATCAGGAGGGTCAACTAGGGAATCTTCCGTAAGGGATTTTGTAGATCTATAAGGGACTTTTTCTTACGAATTTTGCCCAAATATTCGGTTGCTATGCTGTTTGTGTGGAAATAAATGCAGGGAATTAATTTGTAGCTCAAGTAGGATAATCAATGTTGTTAGCGAATTTATTAGTGAACTAATGAGCTGCCTGTGCCTACTCTACTCCAACCCGCGGCAGATTCCTATGGGGAAATGAAAAGAGAACGGAAAAACTCGCCAATGACGTCATTAGCGAGTTTGTGAAATTGTGACAATTCAAATGATTTACCTGCCGACTTTCAACGATGAATAGTACTAAAGTTACATTGGTTTTTGAACCCCTGCTCCAGGAAGGGGGTGTCCGACTTTCCCATTGTCTGACCTTTGTTATGATCCTAACAACATGTACAAAAAGTTTGAACGCATATTTGTAGCATTTCTAAAGTTGTCGAGGACAGTACCATTCAGAGAGATGTCTACTAGCATAAAGTAGCTTTGCACTTTAATAATAGCACATATAAAAGGCCTCACCCACCCAGGAGGTGGAGAGGGCCCGAGCGCAAAAAATATGAGTCACTCATGAGCTTCAAATGGTCCAAAATCTGATTCATTTCTGGCTGCTGCGGCCGGCCTGTATTGCATTGCAAGCAGTGAACGCACATGTCGCATAAAAATTCCAAAGTGGTCAACCAACCTTTCTTGGATCATGTATGTATGAGTTAAAAAAATTATTAACATTTAATTTTAGTTGTTAATGGAATACGGTAGGTACTACATATTATTCGCGGAATGTAATAAGTAATAAAAGATTCTTCTGCATGAATTCCTTTTACTATGTTATTAATTATCTCTCTATTCAGTCTATTCACAGTAGTTGAGCAGCTTAAATACATCGAATCACTGAATTAAGTACTTATTAATTAGGTTCATTAAACTTACTTTTGTCCAGGATTTCAATTGAAAGGAGAAAATTCCGAGCTTAATTGGAACTTGATTTTCTAAAGGTCATTTACTCGTTAGTTAAGAGACAGTTACAGCTAAAGCACAGTTATTGAGAAAATAAGAACTGACATGCAGCGTTGTGCGAGCGAACATCAAAATACCCATTTCGTTTTTCAGAAGCTGACAGCTGAACTTTTACAAAAGATATAGTATAATTTACAACTTTATCAACCATGGATAACAGGGCCTTGCTATATGCAGATAACAGTACTTGGCAAAGCCACAATCATGAATAATATACAAATAATATAAGTAAGTACATGGAGATGACAAAGTAGGTTTAATATGCATATGAATGGTATAGAGTCAAAATTGTACAAACATTATCAGCTATCTTAATAATATTATTTATGCCCTATGGCAAGATATGTAACATGGGTCTAAATTCATATCATAAATCTCTTATGAGCACGCTATTTTATGCTAATTAACGATCATGATCTCAAATATTTATATAACCGTGTTATCGTTTTCCATTTGCGTCCCTATTAATGTTACGAATGTATTTTCTGTTTGATCTGCATAGTGAGTTATATAGACTGTGATATTATTATGATGTTATCATTTACATTCCCAAGAAATAGTAGGTACCTACTACTTATGGCATATGAATATGGACGGACTGTGGACTTACATACATAGATCGTTAACAAAGTGAAGAACTATGTTAGTCTTATTTTTATTCATTTACATATGCTATATGGTACATTAAATAACATCACGTTATACACCACGACGAAACGACAGAAGAATAATTCTATTACTTGTTACAAGCAATTCAAACTAGAATATCACTCAGGACAGTGTACTAAATAACTAAATGTACAGTAATTGCTAAATGCATTGTACACAAGGAAATAAGTTTCTGAAAATGTTTAAATGGAAGTATTGAATTAATGAATTCTTGTGACTGAAGTAAATTCACGTATGCTTTATGTTTAATCTAAATAGAAGACTTGAACTTAATCAAATTAAAGTTACAATTTGTTCAGAGGATTTCCTTCAAAAAGTTTCTTTATGGTCTCTGAGAATTACATTACAATAATTTCATTCAACTAAAGAAGATTTCTCAGGAAGTGGAAGTGGAACTTGTTGCGAAATGACTGAAACCTGGAAATCCCTTTTTAGTGTCCTCGCAAATATAAGAGTTCAAAGATGACATCTTGCCATCTTGGCTGTACCACTGCTACTTATGTATTATGAGCATTTAAGTTTAACTTAGCTGGGTAAGCAGCGTTTCAGTGTTAACTTGCTTGCGTGGTCAATTCACTGTGCCAATGCTAGGAAAAGAAATTCACCCAGACCAAAAGAGTAAAAGGAGAGGACAGAAGTGACTTGTAATAAAACATGATATGAAAGTAATGGTTATGGCAAAGCTTCAAGAGTAAGCATTCATTTGGTATCATTTAATATACAATGAAAATGCAAGTATATTGAAAATGGTCAAATAAATGTTCATCTATGCTATATTAAGTATATGGTGTAGTGATATTTATATTTCTGCACATATATTTTTATGGATTGCATTTCATTTTAATGATGATCGCACATTTGATGGCACAGGGATTGCCTAATAGCGAGAATACACGATGCGAATAATACTTTTTCTTCAAATCATAGGCCATTAAGGCTTAAAGCGCAGCAGCAAATATGACGCTCAGTCTTAAGTACACACCATACTTTTAACATCATTTGCATGGATAGACGACGAAACGAACATTAAGCAAATTGCTAACTGGAAATACAAAATATGAAGATTACTATCACATCATGGAATTGTAGATATTTTAAAATATATCCTGTACTGTGACTGCGATACGCTTATAAAATTATGGAAAAGGACACGTACAACACTAGGTACCCCATTTCTTCCATAATTACAAAGTTGTATAGGAAATTATGCAACCCAACTAAGCTATATGGGGTATGTATGTTCATTTGACCCTGAGAAATAGTTGACAGTTTGACAATTATAAAAAGTCATAATAACTAACATGCTGTGTCATTTTACATGTTTTGGAATTTTGTATGCATGAAGTTATCAAGGTTGTCGTTGTCAATTTGCGTCCCAAGTCAGGCGCTGGGAGTCATATTTTAAACAAGCCGTATTTCCTGCAGATTATTATTCAATGTATGTACCAACAATTAATTCTTATATTAAACCTTAATTGCTTGTCATGTTCAGGGGAAATCATAAGGATCTTTAACTGGAACCTCGACTAGCTTAAAGAAAAATAAAAAATAAAGACTCACCAACAAAAATAATTGTCGTAAATAGCTGGTGCTTAATCCTCTTTAGTTGTGTATAAAATCGACCTTTGAATATGTCATTGATATGGCTTTGTGCGATCAATTTGGATTTATTTAATAACTGCACTTGCAGCTATTTGCAAAGATTTATAATTATTGAAACTACTAGTAAAGATTGAGAAAAATTTCCTTCAGGAGCACAAAGAATGACTGAATGTAATGTCAGCTGATAATAATATCTACTCAGCTGCACCCCACTTGTATCTGAGTTGCTGTCGAGTAAAAAGCATCCCCCTGGGATCTCTCGACTCCAGAACAGCTTCACTATAGAATGTATAGTTAAACATGGAGAAGAAGATATAATATTGTATATCAAATAAGTATGTAGGATATACTCTTGTTTACAGCATCACCACTTTAAATTATTTACAGCCCATGGAAATGAGAAGTTTCAGTAGTTAAAAAGCTGAAAACCGGCTACAGATGTAGATCTCCCTATTTGTTACTTTTGTGTTCCATTCTACATGCATAGACATATGAGGTCCATAACCAAACGTAATGGGGCACAAGAGAATATGATATTAGAAGTGTTAGGGCAGGCTTAGCTTTGTAGCCCAAAAGGTACAACGTGCGATCCCTGACCTTGCTCTTGGATCTTTGCTTTTCCTCCATGCTATGTGGATATCACGAGCATATAGCTAAAGGCTAGTCAGACCTGACAAGCCTAAATAAATCCAGTTACAAGTTGCAACGTTCTATAATTCTCTGTATTCATGGATTTCTTTCTTTACAAAGTTATCTCTTTGTCAGTTCCCTATACTTTTCTTTGTTCCGTCAGACTGCATAAGGAAAGAACTGGAAAACATCAATCCACCCGTAGATTTATATCTCACGTAGGACTTATCCAAATAGCTGTGCATTTTGGTTTCGGCATGGATAAATAGAATACATTATTTATTCTTCGACATATATCAGCATTTGCAGTATCAAGTCAGGTTCTCACGAATGGTGGTCGATATAGTATTCTTCAGTTGTTCCCAATCTGAAAAGCTTAGCTTATGTTATATTCAGCTCCTATATAATAACAACAATCTACACACAGAAAGAGATATTTAAAGTCACTTTCGTATAAAATCGATTTAGTCTACATTAGAATCTTGCTAAATGCATGTGAGTGAATTTCTGGGGTCCGTAACATGACTAGTCGTCAAAATCCCTGATGAAAGGATAAATTTGCTGAAAGAAAAAGTTTAAATGTCCGTTGGTGAAGAACTATTTAGGATTCCATCGGTGATATTGTCAAAAAATTTCATACAATTCGGTTGCACTAGAGGTTTTCAATTTTGCGATTTTGGTGATAGATCAGTGGGCAAAAAATCCTGAAGTAACATATCTAGCTTATGGTTTTGTATACTTACGTTAGGTATGCTGAATTGCACTGTGTATTTTCTAAAGAGTGCTGAATTGTATGATTTTGCTAGTAATCGAGGATATAAATGTGACATGTGTGAAAAAACTATTGCATAGTTGTATCTAAATAAAATAATTTTTGATATATATAAAGTGTTTGTAGTAAACAATAAAGCAAGGAGTCGCCTTTAATAGTTGATTACAACAAGCAGTTCTTGCGTATCATGAAGATACGGTTTCGGCTGTAACATACTTAGTTAACAGTGAAATAAATGAAATATAACCGAAATTGAAGCAAACGAACGATTTCTCTCCTTTCCTAAGTATTCAAATAAAGATTTTTCTACGATCTACGTTTTGACATTTGAAACAGAAAGACAAGAATTGAGAAGAAGCATTTTTACAATGAGTTAAATAGGCTACTATATAGATGGGTGTTGTGGCTACTATAGATATAAACCTATGTACTATTAATATTGTATTTATGTACTTAAACAGTAGTTAAACTTATTTGTAACTTGCAAATTGCGACGTATACGATCATGTCTGTTTTCTGATGTTAGTCATTTGAGAAGTTACATCTATACACATCTAAACATATTATATCGATATATCATATGATTGAACAGTATTACTCGATCTAAACTTAACACATCAGCAACAGCTCTGGGAGTTAACTTTTTATCATTTTTATTAGTTTTTATTTATTGACTAGATATTTAGGTGTACACATTCACAATACAATAGATGTTAACATTATTTTATAGTACAGTTACAGTAAATTAAATTAATTGATGATGATGATGATGTTTGTTGGTTATCCTTTAGATAGATCACGATGCATTTTTATGATGATGTACATAATAGATAGGTACGTTGTTGTGAACATAAATGACATGACTCTGAAATGATTTGTGTAGACGATGATGCTATTTATGTTGTTACGATGATAGATATTCGAGAGAGTGAATTTCGTTTTCAATTGAGAGAAATTGGCCGAAAGTATTAATTTTGAATCAAGACTTGAGTAAATGTACGATGCGTGGAGCATACATTATAATACACTTAATGGATCTTGTGTTCGTGGTTTCTTGGACCTTGTATCATACTTTTCAGATGGTGAACAACAGACTTCCAGTTTGAGATTTATTTAGAAGCCGATGGTGACCTTTCTGGCGTATGTTTTGGTGTGAGCAATGTAATGGCTGGAGCTGCTTCGGATGTTTTGAAGGAGAACGGTGTCTTTATTCAAGCGCAATGATTGGGTGCGTTTGCTCCTGTCTATGTAAGATTTAAGAGCTCGTTCTTCCCACAGAAGAGGCTTGGGAACATCGGGTCTTGATCCTTTAGAGCGTTGGTCCAAGTATTCAATCATAGGGCGGTAGTAGTAGGAGCCATAGTCATAGTTGTACTCGTACAGATTGCTCTTGGGCCTGGACCAGTGACTGAACTGAGTGACAGTGCGTCTCTTGGGAGCGGAACTCGTCCCGGTCGTGTCCAATTCTGCTTCACCCATACTTTTCTATATCAGACCTGTCCAACACAAAATATTGGATTAACTTCGCAAAAAAGCTAAAAATATTTCAGCAGCAGACTCTGATGAAATTGTACATTCAATCAAATAGTACAAAATCAACCTTTTCTGCAACTATTTAATCACAAATATCTATGATGTCTTCACATTTACATGCAAAATGCGAAGCTGCTAACTGCATTTGGGTTATTGAGTTAAACCCCTGATGTTTTTACTAACCGAGAGTACGTAAGGATGTGAAAAGGTCAAGGCAGGTTAAAATGAAGCAGGCATGTAGAATCGTCTGCGAATTGAATTACGAAATATTATACAAATAGCATAAGAGAGGTAGGTAAATTAGATATTGGTTATTCGGGAAACCAAAAGCGCATATTTAAATTGTATGACGAAGCATAAAGGAGACTCAACGAACCAAAACCAAGTTAATTTTCCCTTCAAGGAAAATTATCTTTGAGATCTTGGTATGCAAAGGAATCTCTTGCGTCTACGATATTACGTAGGTTTCAAAGACAACAGTCACAATTACGTTTCACATGGTGGGACAATATATAATATAGTGTCAAAGGCAGACCATGAAAAAGCAATTGTGAATAAGAGCAGTGAAAGTATTATGCAACTCATATCTTGTCAGTTGTAATCTAAAGTGCTAATTGCAAAGTGTAGGGGAATTAAAAGACATAGAAAATTAATTATATAATATCAACGTGGTTATCTCCAGCACAAATGAAGAGGTGGGTCTATTGTGAAAGTATCTATTTAGTATTTGTAGTGTGACATTAAGAGAATTAGTATTTCCATTCATATAAATTGATATTAGCACAAAGGCAGTCAAAGAGAGGTTGTGAACTAGGGAAGAGGCAATATGTTGGTGGGGCGATATGTAGGCGGGTGGTGGCAATAATGTTCCCTTTATTCCTGTAATGAAGTGTTCAGTAATCCAGTACCGACACCACACACTCTGCGGTGGTCTTCTCAATAGTCGATCCTCTCAAAGGATAATCATCTTTCTTATTAAGAGAGTTATGATCCAATTAACACCTAGCTGCATACAAACCACGGCTAATAACATGACCAGTGCAGTCCTGTTTCTAATGCAAAGTAACCTGATTGTTTCATTTTATTGTGCAGATCTTAATCGCACTATATACTAACAGCATTAGTTTGTTCTGAGTGCTACTTGACTGTAGCTACAGCAGATCTCTTGTTCATTACTGTTGTGTAGGCAGGAAAATTGGTTTATTTCAAAGCTAGCTTTCTTTGAGTGAACGAGTCAACTCTGGAGGGCTCGTGGCTATAATTAACCACAACAGGGCGTCAGACACGAGACACAAGATACTCTTCTCTAAGAAACAACGCTAGATTAGAACTGTAGAACCAAGCCAACTATTTCAATTTGGACAAGCAACAGGACTAACAAACAATGTAGAAAATCAGACAGCGAAAAAGCGGTATATGTGCTATGAAACTACATTGTCGTCTAAATTCATTCTCTGAGTGTATGCCATGCACTATATGCCTTGCATGTCTGAAGATACTTTCATACTCTCTTTGCAAAAGACCAGGAAACAAAGGAGTCTTCACCGACACTCATTTCTTAACCCTAAACCTTAGTCTCTGCACTCAGTTAAAATAAATTCATACTCAAAGAAACTACAATACACCCACACATGTAATTCAGATACCTGCATATAATTACGCATGTAAAAGCAAACTTGTACTTGTTTGAACTACTTGGGATACGTATATGTAACTAAAATAATAAATATTTCTGCGAAATGAGCCAAACTACATAGAAATGAAAATAAAGTTGATATATGATCTTGAGTGTTCAGGTACAGTTAAATGTATAGCTTTTATAGTCAATATGGCCCATCAGAACACACGTTGAAGGTGGCAATGAAGTAATTATCTAAGTGTGTTCGTTTGACATTTGTACAAAAACTTTTCCAACAATTTCTACCACTGGCACTGGATGAAACAATTGAGAGCCCGTTAATGAAAGAAAGGTTACTACATAAGTAATTGAAAGGCTTTACTAAATTAAGTAATTGAAAGGTCGAAAAATTGCCTAGTAGGGGTATGTAAGTTTGTGTATACAAACTAAAATTATGTACTTAAGTATTATTGTTTGGTTTGGTATGTGGGTGTATATTTTATGAACTTTGTGTAATTTGTATAATTACCAGTCTATTCATTGTACGTGAAAAGGTAGACAATTTACGAGTTGTGTGCATTTGTATTCTAGTATCACATCACAGCGAAAAGACTTCTAATTAGTAGCACGGTAGAAAGAAGAAATGTAATTGGGTAGAGAGGGCTTAAAGGGCAGAATATTGATAAAATAGCAATAAAGTAAGAATACCTGAATTAATAAAGTCCGAAAACAAAAAGTGCTGCTCAGACAGAACTGAAAAGATGGAATTGAGAGGACGGAGCTGATTTTGTTGGGTGATTGATAGAGACTCCCGGCTCCCGGTCTGTGCTGTTGTAGTTGACTTGAGTTAGGATGGCACAACTCTGTTTATTGTGATGTGGGCTATTATTTTATTATGATTGCTTGTGGTGGCTCAGCCTTCAGTTTCTTCAGACCGGGATGGCAAGCTTTGGACTTGACTGCCTGGAAGTGAAAGACACAGCAGCTCCCCGAAATCAGCGACTGATTCACTCCAGCTCTGCTTCCTCCATCTTACACACATGAACATTCATGCAACCTTTCTGTCGTTGATTGAGAAGATGTTGAAATACATACTTTTACATTTACATAGCACGGCATACATATGTTATAGGTAATCTAGATACACATTACTTCCTTTTTGTCTCTACTGCTACATCATTATATGCGCCACACGTACACAAACTTACAGCATACGTAAGCGAAGCAATTGACTGAAAAGTTTATATCTCCTAGTATGCTTACACAAGTCCTAGACATATTATGCAAGTGGAATAGCTCAACATTGAGTTGTGTCCTACACTTACATATATTTGTCAGTCAGTATTAATTTTGCACCACTTGCGTAAGTAGATCTTCTTCACAAGTAGTGCAAGTATAATATCTCTTATTAATACACACATAAATACGTAAAGCGGTTAAGACGACTATATTTACACCTTAACTATAAGGTGTTAGAATAAAGTAGGAACACATGAATGGAAACATTGGGAGATATATAGTTTTTGATGTAGCATCTTAAGATACATAGAAATGAGGTTAGTCGGTAAAGTGGAAGTGAAGCAAAGGTACTAAATGCTCGCAACTTGTGGCCTATGAAAATTATATGAAGTTGAGACGCCTATGCTGTCATTCTTGACTCAACTATAGAGTCTTATGGAACTTTCCCTCACTGATCACCTCAGAAAAGGGAATCACTTCTGGGAGAGCGAGACGATCTGACGATTCCAAAGGAAAACCCTCCAACTGAGTTTTCTATAGTGAGTCAAGATCAGAAATAAGACTTAAAGCCACATTACTTACTTATAACCACGTCCACAAAGCGTAGCAAAAGCCAACTGCAGTCAAGACAGAGGGTGTAGGATTTCGGAGATGGATTTTCTATGAACACTTTTTACTATCTCTCAGAGAGCTCTCTATCTTGAACACGCTAATAAAGTTGTAGAGCTACTTACAGTCTAACGTAGGAGAAACTCAGCGTCTTACTTACGTATTCTTTAAATGAACTTTTACTCACTTCGCATTATGAGCATAAGCATTCGTATACTTTCCACTTTTACTTCTTCTGTGTCTTCAGCTACCTAGATATTATCTGTATACTCATCTATGTCCTCAAACTACAAATCCTGCTGTGCGTGCTCTTCCGATGCAGAAAACTCGTCGATACTAACGTGTGCATACATATTATGTCACATATCCTGTTACCGGATACCCCAATTTTCTCAGGATGCCTGTATTTTCTAGGAAAAATGCCTTACAAAATGGCTTAACTTTCCTTGGACAGATTTGGTTTATCTACAGGAAACTTTATTGAACTTTATTCGCAAGAAACTTATTTTCCAAGAAAATGTCATCTATATATTATTTCTAGAGAAAATGTTAGTTCCAGGTAGATTGCTTATTAGGTATTACTAGCTGGAAACTCGTCAATACTTGACGTGTTTAATACAACTGCGACAATGAGAAAACATACATTTAAATTTCACATACAAACCATGGAACTCTTGCCAGAAGTTTATAACGACAGACGTAGAAACCAATGCGAAACAGAAACATACAACACAACCTGTCAACATAGCGCTACTGTTCACTACTTTTTAGTGTCAACATAGCGCTACCGTCCACTCCTTTCTAAAGTGTCAGCATAACGGTAAATTCCGCTACTTTCTAAAGTGTCGACATAGCGGTAACCTCCACTTCTTTCTACAGTGTCAACATAGCGCTACCGTTAACTTCTTTCTAGCGTCAACATACCTCCACTTCTTTCTTAAGGGTGAACATATGCTTTCCCTGCTTTCCGTCCTTCTTTCTAAAACGCCAGCATAGGGATTTCCTTCTTGTTCAAGTGTCGACATAGAGATTTCCATCTTTCTAAGGTTTCGACAAAGGACATTTTTTCTTTATAAAGTACAAACATAATGTTCTTTTCTTTCTAAAGCGACAAAATAGAGATGTCCTTCTTTATAAAATGTCAACATAAGGATTTCCTTCCTGTTAAAGTGTCAACATAGGGATTTCATTCCTTTTAAAGTGTCAACATAGGGAGTTCCTTCCTTATAAAGTGTCAACATAAGAATTTTCTTCCTTAAAGTGTCGACATAGGAATTTCCATCCTTATAAAGTGTCAACATAAGAATTTCCTTCCTTAAAGTGTCAACATAGCGTTACACTGCTTCTAAAGTGTCAACATAGCGTTGCTTCTA
>JABASH010005499.1:0-12022 GCA_019776445.1 Tomocerus maximus | reverse complement strand
ATGGCCATGACATGACTTTGCTTGTTATAAGTATTAAATATTCGCATCGGTATCAGTGCAAGTCTTAATTTTCTATTCTAAAGTGATCTCTTTTAATAATATTTTTCCTTTGTAGATAAATTCATTATTTTGTTTGATTCATTTCATATTCGTGATGTGTTAATTTTATTTAGTACAATACGTAAATTATTTATTCGCCACCCCAAGTGGTTTACTTATCTGTTTTCCAGTTTTTGGTTTTCATTTTAATTGTTTTCATCTCTCCGAAAATTGTAATATGCATAGCATTTTCATTTTTTGAGTGGTTATAGATAGGTAGGGTAAGTTTTCGTCATTTAGCTTACAAGTCATCACGTCTTCATTCATTTCATACAGTATGTCTATTTGGAAGTATTTTTGGCACTTGCTCAATCATTTTGGTCTTACTCCTCTTCTTCGTCTTCTTCCTCCTCCTCCTCCTCTTCATCATCGAGAATGTCATCTTTGCTCGTATCCTCGAGTCCTTCCATTTGGGAAATATCTCCAGCTGTTTCATTTCCTCCTATATCTGCTTCAGCATCCGTGGCTAAAATAAACACAAATGTATTTAGTCTGTGCAATTTAAGCGTGGTGAATATAAGTTGTATAATGCACTATGGTACAAAGCTGTACGTATTAGGCTCTCCGAAGCGTAGTTAAAAATAAACTTCTTTTTCGTTTGCGACATGTGAGAATGTGAAGTTCTATGTTAATACTTTGCACTAGTTAATAACTTTAATATAGTATAGTGCAGACTGCCGAGACAAGACTACATTATTTTCTAAAAGCTGTAGACACTACATTTACAGTGTTTAATATGGTCTAATAAGCATCTGTTATTATAGCGAGGGTTTAAAGGGAATCCTACCAGTCGAGTAATACGTCAGATCAGCATCGTCTTCTAAATCTGCATCATTGAAACCTCCTATGATCATAAAAATTGGCGTAGAGCAAAACTAAGAATGTTGCTATAAAACAATTTTTTTCTAAGTTTTGTACTTTGTACACTCAAAATAAGCAATAAATAATCCAAAATATTGGAACTTCAAATTGAAAAATTGTTCATGATTTGCACTTAGGTAGAGGGGAAAAGTCCTTAAAGATGAAATGAGCGAATTTAATTATTGCATATAACAAATATATAGATCTTACCTTTTGCTACGACTTCATATTCGTCCATATCAGGACTAGACGCTTTACTAGATTTTTGAACATTGGATGCGACCTTTTTCGACTTTCCGTCACCAGTGACCTTTAAATCAATATATTTTCAATTACTACCGTTATTGGCATATGATTTTCTGAAAAATGTTTTCAAGTGTAATAAACAAGGGGCTGTTAATGTATTCTGATGATCTAGGGGACATTAATGTTGTTACAGACAAGGACTTCCATTAAGTTTGGATTTGTAATATCAAACTGTGGTCATATTTCATTATTATTGAGTTGTTGATAGTTAAATGGTTAGTCGGGTAGTTTCCTGACACGCATCAAAGTTCTTAATGGTAGACATACGCTGGAGTGTCCTCGAGAATTTGGATCCCGGTCAGCTCTTCCATGATCGTCTAAGGAGACAGAAGGAGCCTCTGTGATATCATCTCCGGAAATGACAGAAAGTGTAACTTTCCCCGAAAGAACTACCGGGGCTGAGATGCTATCGTAATCATCATCATCATAATCTCCCTCTTCTCCTTCGATTTCAATTTGTGGGTCGGAGACAAGTATTTGATTAGCTGACGCTGGCATGGGTCCTGCTAAGAAAATAGATGGGATATCTTCGGGTGGAGTGGGTGCTCTTGGCAAAGGGGAGGAAACACGATTTGTCGGTGTCGGACTTCTTTCATTCCATTTCTTTCCAGATTCCATTGAAAAGGATTCTTCGAAACCGACGACGGAGACTTTTTCTCCAGCTGGAGCATTGGCTGCTGCTTTTGCTTTGGCTATTGCTGCTGCTGCACTCTGATTTACAATACTTGCTGATAGATCTTGTGCGAAGTTTATCATTGAATTATTATCTTTGGATTGCCACTGTGACTCTGACGTCCTTGTCTGTTGCTGGTCATTATAAAATTATCCGGATCTTACGGGGTTTTAACACTCAAACATTGCATTGACACAATATTTGAACATGGCACAAATACACAAATATATTGTGCAATTTTCTGGTACAGATAGGAACATTAAAGCACATTCAAGAAAATACACGATGAAACATCAAAACACTTAAAGTGGACTCGAAATTTTGGAATAGTTTAAGGGAAACTGTTTTTAACAAATGCTTCAGAAGGATTTAAACACAAAAGCGGAAATCAAACATGAAAATGAGACAACAAAGAAAATTTGGACTTGACATGACTGTTCAATCAAGGAGACACAACGGAACAAAGAAAAAAGAGAAAGCCATGCTCATCGTTTTCCAATGTACATTTCTTGACAGTATATAAATATTTTTTACAATTTTTCCAGGTTTTATCTGGAACTTACTTGTTTTGGCTTAATGGAAACTGTTCGAGGTGGAGTTGGCGGTCTGGCAAAGGAACTGGAGTCCTCTTCTTCTTCCTCCTCTTCCTCGGATGTAAGATCTTTCTTCGGAAGTTCGATCTGCACACGTTTCTTTGATTTTCCTTCTTGAGCTTGTACTTTCTCAGGACTTTCCTTTTCGGCGGATTGAGATGATGCCTTTGATTTTGGCACTGAACTGCTTCCTAGCTCTTCCTGTCATTTCATTTATTTAACCAATTTAATTTTGGATTAATCTCTTTGAATCATATAGTATCATTATGTGAAAAATATAGCTGCTATGTGTTGAAAATGTTGCTAGAGTAAGTACTGGTGATTAAAATGACATGTTTTGTCTGTAGAAACAATTAATTGTAATGTTGGTGTAGTAGATCTCACAGTTTGTGGTTCGGGTTTTACAACTTAATTCAGCAAAACGTCATATTTACGTATTTTCAAATTAATATTAATACTGTATAACCCCTAGTAGGTATAGTTGCTTGGTACAGCTCATTCCAGACTGTTTTTTATGTAAAAGATCTCTTATCTCTTACCGTAAACATGCTATTTTATTTTCCTGGTCAAATTTCTAATTATCATGTTTCACGATGTATTTAGGTATTCATGATAGTGATTACTGTGTAACTTTTGATGTGTTTAGTGGCAAAAGAGGAGAGAAAAGAAAAAATAAGTATTTGTGTGCAAATCGAAGTCTGCTGACCTCAGTTTTTTCTGGTGCCTGTGTCTCTGGCTTAGACTTAGACTCTGACTCTGATTCTGTAGTTGGCTTTGGTGGACTAGATTTATCCATTGCTTCGATTATCCCTTTCAAAGCTGTAACAACTAGAGCCAAATTATTTCCGGAGTTATTACTTTGTAAATAATTTTTCGGCAAAAATCACACTCAAAATTAAAAATCGGACTAGGACGAAACATTTCTCTGTCAATATAAAACAGTTTACTGTGTTTACTAGTAAACAGTTAATATATTTCAGTACCTATAGTTAATGGATAGTAGTATTAGCAAAACATGCATATAGAAACAAACACCAACACATAGTTAATTTCGCAGGTTTGAAAATATTCTTGTGCTTAGTATGTATGGTAAATATTTCAGTATTGTTTATTACTTCTGAGTTTTTGAATTAAGCATAAAAAATTCGAAATCTATTGGGCTATTATCTATCTGTTTTGCATAACAGACAAGCAGGGCAATCAGGACATCAAAAGCCAGTTTAAATATTGGAATAGGAAATAGTCAACTCGGTCAACTGTAAGTTTCATTGTTAATTATAATTTGGCCCTAGTCCTTCAGCTAGTAAGGGGTGTACACAAAATTATTCTAACCTTTTATGTATCTACCCTGCACAGGTCCTAAATGTATCAAACAGTAAAACAATTTCCAACAAAGGAGAAAGCAAGGTGAAAGTTTTAACTTAAAAAATATTGTGTATTTTGCAATGTTTTGTCACGATGATGATGATTCGGTGTTACCTTATGTGTACTGAAAGCATGTGAATATAGTAATATATGCTTTAAAATACAAAATCTTGCGTTTGATTGTATACCTTAAGTACCCCCTGAGCTTTGAGGACTTGGGCCAAAATAGTTGGAGAAATACGATCAGAAACGGACCCCATTTGAGCCACAATCCTCTCCATTGCAGCTTCAGTTTCCTCAAGCCGCTTTCGTAACATATCAATCTCTATGTCTCCTATATTATCACATGGCGAAATGATACACTACGTCTTAATAGTTTCAATTTTAAATTACAATTTTCGCTGGCAGAATATTCTGCAACAACATAAAACTTCTACCGTAAGCGCAAACTAATTTAAAAAAAAGTCTGCTAACTCTACTAGGAAAGATCAATCCGTAGATTGTCAACAGGGCACACTAGAGAAAAGACAAAAAAGCTATTGAATTCTCTACTCTACAAGCAGAGGTGAAAACAAACAAAAGGAAACAAAACAACTAAATGATCATGATAAAAATATATACAAACGATTACGTATGTCATATCCCTGGAATATAGTGAATAGTAAATACTTAAATAACTATCCTGATGTCCATAATTAGCAAAAAATTGAAATACGTATCACAATTGTGCCCTTTAGCGCCTCAGCTTGTTGTCTCAAGACATAATTTCTAATGATATTGAGTTGGGAAAATTAGGTTTTGAATCCAAGAAGATTTAATTCAACTTAAAATGAGAAAATGATAAAATTTAAGACCATAATATCTGCAAATTTACTTAATGATAGAAAAGCAAATGACGAAGTGAATGGATGTAGTTATATGATACACTTACTGGCATCACGATCGCGATGTCCTGAATCCCGGCATTTTAGTAAAGCAGCGTGCAACGAAACAAATACAAAAAACAAAATGTTAGTTCAATAATGATCTCATGAATGGAAAGTTTCCTGACCAGATTCATTAGCATCCTGTGCTCCTTGCTCATTACTGTCCTGGGCCTTAGCAGAACCAGAGGAATCTGTAGTAGTACTGTCGACAGCCTGAGATCTCTGAGTCTCTCCTGACTTTCCATCTACAGACGACGGAGGTGGAGAAATTTCTTTCGCTGAATCTGTTTCTAATACAGGCGGAGCAGAAATGTAAATACCTTGAGCCACAGAGTCTAATGCAGGCGACTCAGATTCATCAGTTGTCAAAGCCATGATATTAGCAGTAACATTCGCTTCAACTTGCATTCCAGATTCTTCTCCGGCCGTTCTTTCGGCGGATTTATTATCTACAGGTTCTGCGACCGTTGCTGTCACAGTTTCATCCGATTCTACGATTTCTACTACCTTTGAGGGTTCGGAAAGGATTTCAGGGGGAGCTACAGATACTTCTAGTGAGGCACTTAGTGAAAGCTCTACTACAGAAGGCATTGCTGTTTGCGATTCAGTGACTGTTGGAGAATCTTCCATTTTAATTTCCGTGGGCTCTGAACTTACAGGTTCAGGTTCACCGATTCTTTCAGATTCTTTGGGAATTTCAATTTTCTCTGCTCGCTCAGTTTCTATTAGTTGTGTAGTACTTTGGGGAGAAGGGTCAGAACTTCCTGAAGCCTGAAGACTCGTTTCCGTTTTTACTGAAGATTCAGGTTCAATAATATCTTCCGATTTTTCCTCAACTTTTCTTTCTACCACGCTATCTACTACTGTTTGATTGTCGCCAACAGGTTCCAACGTGATTGTTTCTACTTGACTAGGCTCCTGCCCCTCAGTGACTTGATCTTTACTTTGTTCTACGACCTCAGGACCTGTTTCTGAAACTTTGGGTGTTTCAATCGATTTATCTGTTGTTCCTGGGCCCTCTTGGGTTGCTACAATTGTTTCAGTAGACTCTTTTGCAATTTGCAGTTCTGGTGCTTCATCTAATTTATCTGTACTTTCAACAACTTTCGTAACCTCGGCTATACCATCTAAACTGTCAGTTGATTTATCAGCTTCTTTTATTATTTCTGTAATTTCGGGTGTTTTTTCTAAAATCTCAGTTATCTTTGGAGTCTCAGATGTTTCATTCGATTTTTCGGAGGCCACTACAATGCTAACAGCCTCAGGAGCATCTTCTAATTTCTCTATTTGTGCAATCTCAGATGATTTGTCTAAACATTCTGGTTGTGATTCCTCTGACTTTTCAACAACTAGCTCTGAGTTTGCGGTTGTTTTTGTAACCTCGAGTTTTTCATCTGGCTTTTCGACACTGTCAGTTGTTTTAACAGTCTCGATTTCTTCACTTGCTACTGCTGATTTCAATATCTCAGATGTCTCATCTGCTTTTTCTATACTCACAGGGGTTTCGACTGCTTTTTCTATATTTACAATTGCTTCGGTGGACTCAGGTGTCTCAATTGCTTTCTCTATAATTTCTGCTGTTTGGGTGGTCTCCGAAATTTCTTCTGATTTTTCTACCTGTGGTGTTTCTCCTGTCAAATCTGGAATTTCAACTGCCTTTTCCGTACTAACGATTGCTTCGGAAGGCTCAGGTGTCGCAACTGCCTTTTCTATAATTTCTGCTGTTTGGATGGTCTCCGAAGTTTCTTCTGATTTTTCTACCTGTGGTGTTTCTCCTGCCAAATCTGGAATTTCAACTGCCTTTTCTGTACTTACAATTGCTTCGGAAGGCTCAGGTGTCTTAATTGCCTGTTCTACAATTTCTGCTGTTTGGATGGCCTCCGGAATTTCTTCTGATTTTTCTACCTGTGGTGTTTCTCCTGCCAAATTTGGAATTTCAACTGCCTTTTCTGTACTTACAATTACTTCGGAAGGCGCAGGTGCCTCAATTGCCTTTTCTACAATTTCTGCTGTTTGGATGGCCTCCGGAATTTCTTCTGATTTTTCTACCTGTAGTGTTTCTTCTATCCTTTCTGGAATTTCGACAGCCTTTTCAGTACTTACAATTGCTTCGGAAGGCCCAGGTGTCTCAATTGCTTTTTCCAAAATTTCTGATGTTTGTGTAATCTGAGGTGCTGCTTCGTTTGTTTTATCAATTATCTCAGTTGTTTCCAAGATTGGACTAATTTCCACTGCTTTTTCTAATATTTCTGCTGTTTTCGTGGTTTCAGGAATTTCTTCCGATTTTTCTATCTGTGATGTTTCACCTGTCACTTCTGGAATTTCGGCTGCCTTTTCTATCGTTTGAGCTTGTTCTGTGACCTCAGATATTTGAACAGCTTTTTCTTGTTCACCTGATATGACTGAGGTTTGGGTATCAGTAGTTACGGTTGGTTCTGAAACTAATTCTGCGACTGGTATGGGCTCTTCTGTAATTTTCTCAGAATTGTCAAGAGTAGTACTCTCGGGGGGTACGCTGACTACAGATTCCTGTTCTTCGGAAGTACTCTGAATTTGTTTCTCGGTATCATCCGAGGGAATAGTTGGTTGAGGACCTGCTGATGTTGGAATTTCTCCTATGGGTTCTACAGCCGCGGCAGTTAATTCTACTGGAGGTTTAGGACTACTACTTGGCTCAGAAACTAGTTCTTTGGTTTCTTGAGAGGGTGAAAGCGATTCTACGGAAATAACTGTAATTTGTGAAATGGAAGAGGAAGTAAGGTCAACACTCTTACTAGTCGTTTCGTCTTCGACGGACGTTTCACCAGGTTTCTCATCTGTTTCGTCTATAGTCGGCAAAAGTTCTATCATGCCTTCCTCATCTACATTAGAAGTTTCATCTGATTCTTGTGCTTGTAACTGTGTAGCATTTTCTGTGGCCTCTTGAGGAGTCTCGTCTTGTTTGTGACTCTCGACTGTGTCAGCAAAAGTCACGATTGGTGGAGGAATTTTGAGGACTTCCTGTGCTGCTGCTATAAGGGACTCGACACTTGGTGGCTCAACAGGACATTCTACGGGAGAAAAGGTTTCTACGACTGGATCAGAGGATTCTTCTAGAAATGGAGGAGAAAGTAAATCATTAGTAGGAGTACCTACTTCTGACTCTGATTCCTGACTGTGATCATCTGAGATATCTTCATAAGACATGATTGCTGTAGGTTCATTCAAAGCGTCCTGTGCTGCTGCTATTAACGACTCGACATTTATTGGTGTTTGAAATGTCCTAGGAATTTCTGCTACAGAAGCCAAGCTTTCTATTAATTCGTCAAATGATTCTTCAAGTGACTGTGGAGATTGTTGTAGTGTATTAATAGGAATATCTACAAATGCTTCGGTGTCTTTAGTAGTTGTGTCCACAACTTGTGAATTTTCTGACTCAGTGAGATAGTGTGCGGATATATCATCGGCTATCGGTGATGTTAGCAAATCAGGTTCTAATTTTAAGGGGCCATCACCTGAAAGGATGTCTGACAGATCAACATTCTCACAGCTGTCTAATGCGCTTGATATTATTTCAGATGTGATTTTACAAGCTGTTTCAGCAATATTTGGTTGAAATTCAGTATCTGGCTGAGATTTTTCATTTTCACTCTCATTAGTTGGGGTTTCCAAGTTAGAATAACTTTCTAAAATCCCAGACATTATCTCGGTTGTCATTTTTGAAGCTGTTTCCTTAATATCTAGAATATCTTTGATTTCACAAGACTCTTTGCGCTTTATTTGGATCTCGACATTTTCTAGAATCCCATCCGTAACTGATTCGTCAGTTGTTACTAATTCAGATGTCTTTGAATCTGTAAGAGGGATAATTGCATCCTGCACAGTTTCCTCATTTAAACCCTCTAGTATAACTGTGGATACTCGGGTTGAAGAAATCTCACTGGTAGGTACTTCATCTAATATCTCAATTTGACTTTCTACATCTAAGATTTCCTCAAATTCTACTTTTCCTGGAGAAAGTGCAGACCTTTCTCCTTCTAAATTTGGATCAAGGTCTTCGACAATAATAGATACTGGTTCTGGAGTAATGATCTCTGGTACCTTTAGTTTTTCCGTTGCCTGCTCAGCTAGGATAATATTAGCTGGATGTAACCCATTTTGGGATTTATCCATGAGTTCATTTTGTTCCTCGACTAAATCTGCTAGAATTTCGCCCGCTTCTTTGATGGTGTCTAATACAGAATCAATCTCACTCTCTAATTCGCTAGAAAGTGGAACTTCGTCAGAAATCCTTTCAGAGGTCTTAGTAGCTGGCTCAGGTGGGATAAAAGCAGGCGGTTCTAAGTCGGAAGAATCATGTTCCGATTCTATAGTCACAGGAATTGCTGTGGTTTCCCTCATAGTTAAAGGAGTAATAGGGCTTTCCTCTACTATTACGCTCTGAACCTGTTTCTCAAGGGATTCAGAATCCGTAGATATGCAAGGCAAAAGGATATCAGGCTCTATATTCTTATTATCGTTAGCAGCATTGCTAGAATTAGTGTCACCTGTAGGAGAGGATTTGTTGGTGTCTGAAAATGAGGAGGGTTCAGGTGTCAAAGCTTTAGGTGTCGTAGTCAGAGATGTGGTGGGAGTAGGATACAACAGACTTTCATGTTCTTGGGATTTAAGGAAAATATCATCAAAAACAGTAGCAATGCTTTCAAAATCATCAGGGAGGATTTCAGCAGAAAGGGCTTCAAATTCGTCCAAAATTTCTGCATCAGGCAGTTGAGTTTTTGATTTCAGTTCTGATTGCGATGGTATTATTATTTTCTCTTTGATTTTTGGTACAAATGATGGCATTGGCAATTGTAACGACTTTGTCGGTTTACTTTCCAAGGTTTTGGCAGCCGTCTCTTTGCACGGTTCAATAGACTTGCTCAAAAGAAACTCATTTTGAAAAGCAGGAGAAGAAGAGTCACCGGGTAGTTCATAGCTTAACCATGCAAGAGTTGAAGCTTCACCCAAAGATTGGCCAGATGATCCTTTCGTTATGTCAGTGACATGTGTTTCTATTGTTTGCGCTGGGGTTTGCTCAGGCTCATTTTCTATAGGCAGGGTATGGTATACTTATATTATTTCCTACGTTTTACGGCACAGGAGCAACACGAACTTAAATAAATGTCATTTTCAAATATGTAACTTAATTTATGTAATAATAACATACAGACATTTCTAGTGCTTATGTAATATGTAATCATTTTTACATGGTGAATGTTTGAAATTGGAATGGATGTCATTGTCTCGTGTCTCCAGTTGTATTTGGAACTAAAGAAGTCTTAATGTTCGAACTAAATGATATCGTGCATACTAATAAACAAAACGAAAAATAAATCCTGAAAAAAACTGTTTAGTAAATGGAAAATAAAGTCTTCTGCTATTTTCTGGAACTAAAATTACTAATTCAGTTAATAGAACTTCTAATGAAATATAGATCATTCATACGAAATCTATTACTAAAGATATATCTATTACTAAAGATACTACGGACTAAAATAATCATACAAGCCTTCCTTGTGGATTAAACATTTCATGATATGGAGACATTACGGAGAAAGTAGGGAAAGCGGAATTACCCAAACGACGGCGCTCATCCCCAGACCGATTTTTACCTCCAGGCGGTCTCCTTTTAATTCCAAGATCTCTATCTTGTTTCCCTAATTCATCTTTCAAAGAACGTTCCGATTTGTCCACATACTCTTCTGCAAAAACGAACTTACGGTGTTCCGGATCCATACCAAAGTCTTTAATTTGTGGAGGAACGGGAGCTGGAATTGGCAAATCTGGTCTCTCTTCGTCTGATTTTCTAAACAGTATCTGGTTTTCCACATCAGCTCATTTAGAATCATTCATACTAATATATATTGAAACTCAAATTTAATTCGGGACGTTAGTAAAGAAGTCAAGAAGAAAGATGAAAAGAGAAAATAGAAGAAAGGACTGAATAAACAAGCGCAATTAGGTACAGAGTTAATTAATCATAAGCACATAAAGCTTTTTTGGAATTTTCGCAGTTCTATTTCCATCGCTCAGTAGAAGTTCAAACTAAAGTACACCAAGCAAATTGTAATTACGTGATAAAAATGATGTTAAATATTATAGCTCTAATTCTTACTGTTCTATTAATGGTCTGTATACCAAAAAGAATGAAGGAAAAAGAACAGATGGGAAGGAGAATGGATTCTTACATTAAATACCTTCATGATCGTGTAAAAGAAAAAGACGACTATGCCGATTGTGTAGATAGGCATGATGATCCCCATAGTTCCACCTCCTTTCGGAGCCTGCGGAACGTGCCCGGCTCCGCCAATTGGAGGTCGCACTCCTGGCATCGGACCAGGCTGAAATTCATAATATTATAGCCTAAATATTTACAATAACTGTCCATGAACAGTCATTACTCACATGTTTTCTGTCCATCACACGATCATTTGCATTAATACTATTAATAACTCTACTATTTATCATATCCTAGCTTTTAACTCACTCGAGCTTCTTTTTCTATTGTTCTCTGTGGCAGAGGGCTGTGAATGGCACGGCCCTTTTCTCTCAAAGCTGGATGCATCATATCCGGTCTGAAATGCAGTGGTCGTTCTGGTCTCATGTGACCTGCAAAATTACATTTCGAAATTTTAACTTTAATATTATTATACCCACTAAATCAGCAAACTAATACCATTAAATCTGATAAGTACAAGATGTATTATTTTGATATTATCATTGCTTAGAAATTTTCTGCCGTTATTGCGCTAAAAATTAATTCACATCACTCTAACCACACGCACACCAGAAAAATACAATTTTTTTCTGAATAACATTATTAGTATGGTGTCAAGTTTAAGACTGTTACAAATGTTTGTGTAGTCCAGCTTCGTTTGGGTTATAATTTGTTAAGGATTAATGATACAGACTCTCATTAGTCGTTAGTTAGTAGCGAAAAAAACATCTAGACTTTCTTGTGAATATCTTACTAGGAAGGCTGTCATGTTTAGCCTTTCTTGGGAGACCAATTTCTTGAAAGTCTACCCCATAGTTATTTTTCATACATTGAGAAGTATTGAAGGCACGGAGCTTTGTTAGAGATTCTTTATAGCCCTTTGATATTGCAGGATTGTCTTTGATGAGATACACGACGTCCACTCCGCAGGTCTTCAGAATGTCATCTCTACAAAGATTAG
>JABASH010005498.1:0-12023 GCA_019776445.1 Tomocerus maximus | reverse complement strand
CATAGTGGTTAATGTACGTATAGCTTAGCTATATATACAATTATAATTAGAGACAGTGAGTTCTTCGTAAGTATTAAATTCATATCCAGCATTAAAACAATATAATGGCAGTTTCAGTCATTAAAAATAGACTGTATATTAAATGTTAAACCTACTATGTAGCAACTAGGTAATAAGGAGACTTTTATGGAGAAAAGCATTATTTGCTTATCAGTGCAGTGCACGTGAAAGAGGTAGATCATCTATATAGTTATTTAGTTTAGTTAGGTTTCTTTCCACAGCAATTCTCCTCAACACTGTCAATAATAAGTAAAAATTCCCTAATAGAATCTAGGCGACTTGTTTTCAGAATTAAATTATCTATCATCGTGAATTCATACGCAGATATCACGAATTATGCGACCATGTTTGAGTTCAAACAGACAAAACTGTAAACATACATGGTTACAATGAATAGACTAAAAATTACAATGAATAGACTAAAAATTACAATGAATAAAAATACATCCTGAAATTACATGCTTCCTTTGTTTACAATCGTATCAATTATACTAAAGTGTCTAAAATAAATGTCGTGCAAAATTTAGGCTAAATACTGTTTATCAAATTAAAGAGTTGCTGTAGATTTGCTAATAAAAGTGTCAGAAATAGATAGATAATTATTTCTTTAATGGTCATATGTATTAGCTGCTAATAAAAAATAGCTATCTTGGCAAAAAACTGAATATTATTCGAAGTAGGTTAACTATCGCTCTGTGCTTTTAATATTAACTAACCACAAGCTTCAACGACGCAATTATCTAGAGTCACATATCTATAAAATATTTTAACACATTATTTTCAGCAGCATAAACACTAGTAGGTATAGTTTCCTCAAAATGAAATAGACTTATTGTTGCTACTAGCACTTAGATCTCAGTGACAACAAAGCTGATAGATTGGATATAGACTAACCAACACAAAACACAGGTACACCTGAAAATAAAATATTGCACTTTGTCTGGAATACGATTACGTTGAATTAAAGAATCATGTCTGTCCTCCAAAATGTATTTTCAGAAATCTTCGTTGTTTTTCCTTTCATTTAAAACTATTTAGCATTCACACCTTCTACTTTTATCCACTCAAACAATAAATCTGACAATATACATTGTTTGTTGGCATTAAGCAACTTCGTTTTTAAATCCTATCATTAACTTGTCAATTAAGAATAACCTAGAATATTATTATTTATATTTCTGTTTATATTACATTTAAAAATATTCGCTCGCTAGCTAATGAAGTTCATTATGGTATTCGTAGGTTTAATTAATTAGGTCCTTTCACCTTACACTTACATTTCACAAGTGTGTACCATCATCCTTACATCACATATAACTAAATTTTTGTAACTATATAACTCTACCTTAAGAATCACATAGTGTAGAGAAAGACAATATTTAAATTTTGACAATTACACTGAAATATTTTCAAATGTTGTGGTTGTTAAACGAGCTTTTAAAGTATATGGAAATGTGCAAAGGAAAAATGCCGGTACATCTTTAACTGCAATATAAGGCGATTATCGCTTAATACCATTTCATTAAAATTTATAAACTAAGATTTCTTTTAAAAATAATCCAAAAAAAGATATACTTGAACGAGAAGAAATATGTTAATGTCATAATATACAGCGTTTCTAAATATGAATATTCAAAAACCACAATTTGTCTCTCCCATTGTCGATAAAATGTTTAAAAGCCTAAAAGTCCGAATTTCAATGCAAATTTCAAAATTAAAATAGAGACTTTCTGATTATGTGATACCTTAGCAAATGTACAATGAATATTTATTCTATCCTCTAAGTATGATAAGATACTTAGTATCTCTAAAATTTCATTCACAGTAATTCACGGATTCTTATGTGATTGTAAATAGTAAACTATGTAGTACATTTTAACCTGAGACTACAATTTCTGGTAATTACATTATGAGCCCTAACAGCTAATTAATTACACGTTCTTCTATAGTATTGCGTTATACACGTTATATATAGCCATCAATATGTTTCATATTTCATCATTATTCTCACTCAATCAATGGTAGGTAGGTACTGCACATCAACCAGATAGTAATAGTTATTCCCTATTACACATAATATCTGTATTTACACTTATTAATGTCAACATCCATACATTAGTAGAACCTCGTCAAATGCCATCAAAAGTTATCTCTTCAAGCAAAAGGATGCATGACATTTTAATTGGAAGTTTTCTGTTTTGTTCAATAGTATTAGGAATTGAAGAGCCACAGATGAGACTGCGACCGTTCGACTGCGATTCGACGTTCTTGCATGTATAATTAAGTATAGTAGGTAGTTAAAAGCTTCATTTTCATTTCGCTCTTGAATTATCAATTGGAATCTTGAGCTTTGTTTGTGTAGGAATAATTAGAGACATGTAAATGAATTTAAAGAGTTCTCCAGTCAAAGTGCAGTGGGCGGGGACAGGTCATAGTGCAGCGGGGTCGGGGTCTCGTGCAAAAGCTGCATGTGGTGGGGTCTCGGCGGAGGCAGATGCTGCGGGTGCTGGTGGAGATGGGCCGAGGGATGGTGGGGGGGAGGGGGGCACAGCGAGCTCCGCATGATGTCATCCGCCGTCGTGCAGTGCGGCCGCGGACCCGGCTCGGGCGTGTATGTGAAAGTGAGTCCAGTTGCGTAGATTATTCCGTCGCTTCGGACAAGGGAGACGGGCACTTGCGTCGGCTGACGCACCCACAGCCACTCGCCCCGAAATGCAGAAATGTCGGGAACGACGCAGAGCATACTTTCTTGGCAGCGGAACATTGTTTCCGCCTCCACGTCTCCGAACCAAACTCGAAGATTCGGGGAGAAATTCTCTCCCGTCAGTTCCAACATCGCCACATCCCCTCCTCCATTCAACTGCAAAGGTCATCCACAATTATTAGTTTTGCAATCTTTTCCATTTTTAAATAAATTATACTCTGGTATGATTACATTCCTTTAGTACGACAATGAACAGTAGAAAATAAAACTAATTATATGCTATAGGTATACTATAGTTTGTGTGATATTGCATAGTGTATAAAGAATATTTATGTAGGGGTGCTATTTTCAATGCCATTGTCATTAGCCCGATGTAGACTGACAATTTGAAAACAAATAGTGAGATATTTCAGAAATTGTGTTTTGTTATGAATGTCGAGAGCAAGTGTCATTGAGTAGTAATCTTTGTATGGAATAAATATGGTCTTAAGTAATATATCTATAGGTATTATTAATACAGGAAGATGGGAGACGTGAAGCTCCTGGTGAAGATTCCTCGGAATTTTCTCAGAGCAGCTGAAAATTCCGAAAAATATTCCCATCCCAGCAGTCGCCCGTCTCAAAACGGTTTTTCATTCATCAAAACCATGGCTAAGGAAATGCTAACATTATTCACTTACCCACTTCCAGTTACTTTGTTTACAAAATGTAGGTAAATCTCTCAAGTGTGTATATAAATATGTACTTTGTGGCCACGTTATAGCAGCAACGTTTCCCTATGACCCTATCTCTTTATTATCTACTGACATATTCTTTGGTGCATCCAAAAGCGGAGCAGGGCAATTCCCCTGACATTGAAAAATGCACGTGCGCCTAAACAGAGACACACTTTTGACGCGTGTCCTCAATACACACACTATTAAAACAATATTAATACATGCAAGTGTTATTGCCACCCACGCCTACTACTAGTTGCTCCTTTCATACCATTTAATCAACCACAAACTATGACAGCTAAACAGTACCGATGGAATTATAAATGCATAAGCCTGGAATAATGTCGAGATTGAAGAATATCTTACGTGTAAACTGTGTACGACGGGTACTGGAGTAATTGGACTTCGAACTGGACCCATTCCCTCGAAGAATTGATATTCTGCCTTATCAGTGCTGATTATTGTCCAGGACGCTCCGTCATTGATCATTTCCTTGTTCGGTTCTTTAGGACACGGTGTGGCCTGCACATAAACAAATTTAAGCATTTTAAATCTTTTTCCGCATATTACATAATAACGTTAAATAATTCAGTATGGTAGGCATTTATTTATTGGGAGCACTAGCCCCTTAGTATGAACATACACATTTAATTAAGCATGAAAGGGAATTTTCATAACTCTCACTTGGAATAAAAAGTGAGCAGAATAGACTTTTATCCTTATGAAAACGACCCTATGAAGTTCAGGAGGCAAATAATGCTGAAACTGAACTTGATATAATATTTGCAAGCTCATCTTCAATAAGTTAGTAGCTAGCTGCTATAAGTACATGAGGTGCACGTTCATTTTGTGGTACAGTTCAATGCTCAGCTAATGTAGCTAACAAAGTCTTGCAATAAACATCGAGTTAAGGAAAGAAATACTAAATCGCTATAGACGCTGCTGTGGACAATTCACACTTTTAGTGCAGGTATCTTTAGACTATAGAATGAATTGCTAGCACGGAGTTGCAATAGTATCTCATTTTTTACGAACACACATGCATGAGGCGAGGTGAATGAGCCTGGGAAAGTAAAACTCATTTCAAGAGCACAAGTACAAAGCACTCAATTCGGCCACTACTGCTGTACTCTAATTGCAAGTCAACTATACGCATACCTACTGTGAAAAATGTTACAAAACAGATATTATTAAATAAGTATACACTGGTGAGCTAAAGGATATCGTCCTAACATTATTTTAAATCTCCTCTCAAGTACTATTACAGTACCCGTATTATATTTTATCTCTGTCAATTCCATCTTATTTTATAACGTAAGTCATGGAAAGTTTTCTCAGGCGGTCGTCTGTCCGGGCTTTTTATGTACACAAGTTTTAAGTTTGTGCAATCACGAACGATGAGCCAGCTTTAGCATTTTGAGCGTCTCGCACGAAGTTTAGGTATCAGTATACAAACTTGCAAGTTCCAAACAAAAGTTAAACGATCTTTTGAATATTGCTTACATAAATCAGTGCAAAAATTAATTCCCCTTTCCAAAGCTCAAAATTGATCTTTAAAAATTTTATGCCCTTTGTATAGCAATGCGATTCTAAACATTGAAATGTACAATTTAAAGCTTAGGAAAAACTATCAATGGAAATGTAAATTCTGTAATGCAGCAGAAATATTTTCCAATTTTATTTCTGACAGGAGTCAAGCTAATTCTATTGCAAAAGTTTCTTTGCATTCTTACCAAGTAGAGAAGTAGGTAGCAAGAATTCGATTACTAAATTCTAAAAACATTGCTTAACAGGATAAAATTACATTATTTTACTACTATGTAAATTGAAAGGGTAATTGTGTGATTTAACAAGAGAGACGGCAATGTAGCTCACGAATTGCTATATTCCAAGTACTAGTCTTTCAGTTCAGCTTGTGTTAACATCTTTTCAGATCTTGACAAAAAACGTCTCACAAAAAACAATGCCATGAGTTCATACCTCCATAGCCTGTCTTCAACTAAATAACAATGGGCCAGAGGACACAAAGCAATAGATTCATGGTGAGGAGGACGACACACCTTCATTTGCCTGATAGTCAATTTAGGCGTTTTTCAACACCTACCTACTCAATCTTGGCACATCCTAAATAATACTCCTATAGTACCTATCCTTGTGTTGAACGTATCATGGGGGTAAAAAATAACTTTTGACTAAACACTAAATCCGAGTAGGCATAAATATAAAGTACGACTAATACCATCAAAATTTTTATTAGAATTTGCCATTTCCTTCCTCAGTAGATTGTCTAATGGCAATCACGAAACTTAAAAAATTGTGGAAAAACTAGTTCTACTAGATTTAGAAATTAAATCTTTACTTTGTCTCAGCAGCAACAATTTAAAGAGATGGATAATAAATTTTTGGAAATTATAAAATTGCATTATTAGCGTAGTGGATGTTTCAATATACTATAGCACTGGATTAGCTACTATTCATGCGGAATTCATTGCAGTCGTTGAGGTTGATCCAAATATCCTATTACGTTTCTAGCTATACCTATAGACTAGATAATGTGAGAAAAATCAGACATGCTCCTCATATTTTATTCTTAGCTGTCACTAATGTAATTTGAATTAGAAATTCAAGTCTCGTTGACTTACTTTGGTGGAACTGTCTCCGTATAAGTTATGCAACCAATATCAACCATACTGATATGTAAATACAAAAGTATATCATTTCAAGCAATTCGCAGAATGCACGCACCCGTATCCTCATATACAAACTGCCTAACAATAATTCGATGTCTATCTTAACTTGACAAGAAGGATTTGTGCTATCAAGGAGCTATCTAACAATAGATAATAGAAAATGTTAGCAATTTTATGCAAGCACTTTGCCATGAGACATGCTTCACTGGTCAATGGGCTACCATTTTAAGTACATCAACTAGGATATTCCATCTGGTATACCTAACTTGTAGTATAATTTATAATAATATTGCCTAATCAGTTGCTATCCTGCAATTACAACAGTCGAGTCTCTTGAATAGTTGGAATATCACTATTTAAAGGTTTTTAAGTTTCTACATAAAATATTTTGCTTGCGAAATAATTCACAAAATGAACATTTACTTTTAAATTGCAGGTGCGGAATTTACATAGGCTGATATGGTTTTGCAATTTTTAATTGAAAGAATTCTTTTCAGAGCTGTAGAATCGTTTGTTGTGTAGTCTTATTATGTTTCTAAGTATTCTATTACATAACCGTAAAACTTGTTAATAAATGGGAAGTTATTGTTTTCTTAATAAATGAGTAAGTAATACACAATAAATTATAATAGCATTAATTTTATTACAGTACCTACCTAGTAAATAGGGAATAATTGCTATTGTCGCATAGAAGTTATCATTAAGGATAGAAGCAGTACAAGAAATAATCGTCATACTATATTTTATGATGATGATAGATAAGTGGGTATAGGTACTATGTACATAATTGTATTTTGCGACTAAAATAAAACTCTAATGTACACAATACCTGTACGTGAGCGTAGCTTAGCACAATAGAAAGGGGAAACGGTAATTGACTTCATTTATTTTATGCTAGCCTTTAAGTGTAATATGCGGGTAACTACTTCCTCTGTCATAAACATCTCGATTACATTAATTAGTTCTAATGTGTTGCCATTCCTATAGAATAAACAAGCTTTCTAAGAAAAAACTGACATGTCATGGCAAAGTTTCTACACGAATAACCTACACCAGTTGCCGCAAACATTTCCTAAATCCGCTACATTTCATTCACTAAGCTACAAATCATTCAAAATATTCTTGATAAAATGTTCTAAAAACTCTTGTTTAGTATAATGTTTAACGTTTTTTAGCCACATCATCTTTCATACAAGTACAAATTCAGCCTGCCCAGCCAAGCTGGCCTGGTGGAGTGTCGTCTGACTTAACAATGGGAACTTACACTACATACCAGTTCGAATCCTGGTTGGGAGAAATGGTCAATGGCAATTACAGGCGGGTGTTGAACATTAAAAGTGGATGAAGACAAAGACAAGGGTTAAAAATGCGAACCAGCGATTACAAGGGCTATCTTGCGGGTACTACGCATTACCAGATTACCACTCCAATACGAGGGTAGCTTGATACGCCTAGTTCTTTGCGGGGTTGTAGATACGCCCAAAAGTCTCACAAGAATGACTGGTAATGACAGCTTTAGGTCACTCGAGCATTAATTAACAACAATGCCAGTGTTGAGGGAGTTGGTAATGGGTCCGTATGGTGGCCTGTGCCCAGTACTATCACTCTGTAGTGAGGTACTACACTCCATAGTATATACTACTTATAGACTACGTATATTTGTATATGGGATCGAATATATCTGTAACATATTGTACATGCATACAGATTGAACCACCCATAGTGTATATCTTTTCTTGATTGTCAAATTCGGCATCGTTTTTATACAGAAAAACTTTCATGAGTGTTCTATAACTCATGGGAAAAATTGTCATGTGGGGCTTCAAACTAGTATGACAAAGTAATTTCCTTCTAAACAATGGTATCTTGTATTATTAAAATATTATTCGGATTGTTCATCCATATCTGAATTTAATAACTGCACGTTTGTACGAAGTATTGGTCATTTTTGAATTTTTAGAGGAATATCTGGCGCAGATAACCAATATACGGATAGACATGTGAGTCTACTAGAAAGAAAACTTTTATGCCTGTAAAGTTATTGTAAAGTTAGTGCAAAGGGTAAGTTACTCTTGATTTGTACTTAGAACGTGTACAAACTCTCTAGACCAAAAGAAAAAAAGAACAAAATGACTTCTCTTGGAAGTATGATAGTAATCACTGGATATACTATTACATAATGAGGGTTCCCTGATGCCAAATGCCAACCAGAACATTTGTAGGCGGACTACCAGATTATACATCAGTCAGACTCATCTTGAGTCAATCTAGCCTCTTTCGCCATAAAGAATTGAAAGGAATCACGAATCCCAATCAATGGAGCCCAGCTACTGGAATATTGAATGGCATAAACCAAATTCAACTCTCGCAAATGCTTTAATATTGATCACGACAACTGTGGAAAATGAAAGAGTACCTATGAAAATGGTTTTCTGTGCTGGTGCATTAGATTGGGTTTGTTTGTTTGTCGGAGGACAGGATAATCTAATGCTGAAATCCCTTCTTGACTTGATTTAATTTGGTATGACAATTTCATTGATTGAAAGTCTTTGGTTTCCTTTGGTTAATTTGGATTCCAGTGGAATTCGATTATTTTACCTGTTCGTTGGTTATTTTCCAGGGAGTGTGCTCGCTTGCTCACTCACCGGACGTTTGTTTGCGACATTGATCAGTCTGTAGAGTTAGTTATAAAGTTACAACAAAAAGTGGCTGATTGCCGGAACCTTCTGCATGATCCAAACCTCAATTGATTAAATATTTATTCCTTCTGAAAACAAGGACCGCAAGCCACACATTCCCTGGACATGCGATGTCTGTCTTCCTGTCATCTCGTCGCCTTAGCTCACCACAAAAAACGCCACGGCTCCATTTATTATGCTTGACTTTTGTTCCCTGTGAAATCTACTCACGAGCTAATGCTGACTAGCATTAAGGCAATAAGTAGCCCAAATAAGGCTCATTGCCTTGTGTCGTGTCCAAAGGAGACTCTTACATATCTACCCCTTTTTCATTGCTAATAGTTAACAAAATCCAGACTTGGGCTGAGAAAAGACAAATCAGAACCAGATTTTGTTTTATGCATGAATTGTACTAATTCCCTTCCATTTGCTATTCCGCAGTTCTATTGACTGACATGTCATTGTAAATCTGATGACAAATGTAGCTATTAATATTCAATGCAATCTTACCTGAAACTGGATAATACGCTCTTGTGACAAGCAAAGGTACATTCGCTCAGTGTCTTTCATGTAGAAAGCACATTTATGAAGTTGAGAAACCGGGTCGTCGGCATCCAAAAGAGCCATTTGTTTATCCACCTGAAGTGTACAAACACACAAGAAATCCATAAGTATGAACAGTATCCAAAAAAATATTCATAATATTCTATCGAATTAGTCAAAAATGTCAAAATAATTACAGTAAGGAAGATATGTAAAGATTTTTGGTTTGACTTTACCTTTCTAATAATCAAACGGGGTAAAGCCATTCCAGTAACACTACAGACAAGCTTGACAGTACTGCCGTAATGAATGTAACCATCCCTCACAGTAAACTCTTCGGACTCCGATTCATTGTCATCCACTGGTAATATAAATAGTTGACAATATTTAAATAAGTATGTTCATTTACTCTGCCTTGTCACAAATTTATATTTAAATTCCATGTATCGACAGAGTATAACTCTGTTGGATATTGAATACTTTGGAAAGATTACTGAAATAGACTTACGCAAATGAATGGTGAAAGCACCCCACTGAGTTGAAGATGCGTGGAAATTCCCATTCTCCACATGCAAATAGCGAGTGCTCACAGTTTGAGAACGCAAACGATTGAACAAGGCAACTTTAGTACCGCTTGCAATGCACACTGAGTCCAAGCCAACATTGACGAGAAATATGAAAACAACAATAAACACAATTAGTATTCAGATGACACTGACTGTACTACCAAAGTTTGACAATGTAATAATAATAAGTAGTATACACTTGCAATCACCCACATCACTAATTTTGGCAAAACATTCCTAAATCAAGATAAAATTAAGAACCACCTTTATTCATGCAAAACAAACTTTCAATTACATAGTTTTCGAAGAAAATACTCAAATAATGGTGTTTATACCTACTTCTTTTATTGTCTCTGTACTACTGCTCAAATAACACATTCAAAAATCTGGACATAAAGCCTAGGAAATAAATTTTATTATATAAAAAGTGTAAGGCAAGTTAATTCTAATGTTCCTCATATAACCCTGCATTTGGTTCACTCAATAAGAGTTCGGGGTAGTGAGCAGTCTTTTCGGCCGAAACCGAAAGAGATGATTGGCCGAAGCCGAGCAATAAGTAAATCTGCAACGCAAGCAAAAGAGAAGTCTGAGACAGTTTTTATGACCTTCTTGTTTTTTACACACACCGCTTCAACAAACAGCAAAACAATGATCTAATTGCTGTTTCACTTAAACAGTAGATGGGCAGTAGACTCAGTTTCGAAATTGGTCCACATATCAGTTAATCTATTCATGGCGCAGTGACAAAACTGTCTCAAAGTCTCAACAGAACTTTATCTAAACAAAGATTGTCACGTACTTTCTAAATCGAAGGTTGAGTTGCTCTTTCTGAGCATTATTGTAGCCATAAAGATAATTTAAAGTGTGGCCAACTTTGCCTTCTCTACTTTGCACTCATGTCTCAATTTCTACATGCTAAAATCCCTAACTCTCAGCAGTCTCCACTACGTTACGGAGGGGCTGGAGACGTCTTAATGTTCGTTAAACTATAGCCCAGTTTATTTTTGCTGATATGCACAGATTTCTCAAAAATGATGCAGTTTCAAGATAAATCTGCAGACTATGGACATAAAATCAATTCAAGAGTCAGAAATAAGAGAAATGAAGAGTTACTCACAGTCGGCATTTTTCAGAGATTGCTTTTTCTTCGATGGCTTAGATATCACTTTGATTCGCTTGCTATAGAAAAGTCCAATGTCCTGTCCGTTTCCATAGAACATTTTGACGGACAACATAAAGTGCTTCCTTTTATCCGAATCCGATATGTAAAGGGTTTTTGCGGCACAGTATTGCTAAAACAAAACAAAATGTCATTCATAATCTTTTCAGTATAGCATCTCTGTTCAAAGAAATCACGGGTGAACTCAAATAGATATTAGTCTTGGAATCAGTAGTGTCACCATTTAACTTAATTGGGGTTCTCAACTCGCAAATTCAACTTCAGCCTTGCCTTTATCATTTATCTAGGTATCTATACTTGTGTGTATCAATCTAAATAGGTAGAGTAGGTAGTAGGTAGGTACCTATAATATTGTACAAGTATGCTGCTGCTATTCGTAGCTTATGGGCAAATCAAGACAAAACAAAAAGTTTATGTTTTTGTTGTGTTGCGATGTGAAATGAGAAGCGTGTGAACTCGAGCTGTAGGCTAAAAAGCTTTTATAGTGCAACGAAAACTGAAAACAACAATTTCTTGATACTTCTTTGCTCATCGTTAGCTTTTCGTTTTCACTCACAATAATATAATAGTGTCTACTCCTACACATTCTCAAACTCTCTTGACTCAACGGCTTTATTTTCTGAGATACCATGACATTTTATGTTTTTCAGTTTTGCATCAAATCCTAACTATTATTACTAATAAGTCAATGTAGATAAACAAACTGGTTTTACTATTTATTTTTTCAAACATTTTACTTGCCAAATCATATAGTATAGTATGATGCACTTCTCCAATACAATTAGGCAGTATAAATTGGTGCAGTCCATCCAAATAAATTATGCACTCCTCATTTCTAAAAGGTTATCTGAAGTGTAATTTCGGGAAATTGTTTTGAGAAACAAAT
>JABASH010005497.1:0-12026 GCA_019776445.1 Tomocerus maximus | reverse complement strand
TTGTCCTGGAAGAAATTAATTTTGTCCATGGACTAAATTGGACAAAATTGGTTTTATCCAGGGTAAAACTAATTTCGTCCGGACAAAATGCAACCCTGGTGTCTAGGGCTAATTACATTTATAAATATGTATCCATTTCACTTTAGAAGGAGAAGCACATGCAGAAAAAAGCTAAAAGTCATAAAAATTCCTAGCGCTTTGCGCAATGATGCATTAATTCTAAAATATCACTTTTTTGTGCGACTCCTTAATAAAATTCAAATCGAAGTGTACCGAACACCTGTCAAATGCACTTCAAAAATCTGATTTAAGCTTCCGAAAATTTCAAAAATGATTACACGATTAATGATTAGCCCTGCTTTTGCGAAGATTAGATTTAAAATGATTTTCCTTACTTTCCAAAGCAGAATCAGTCTGAATGAGTTTTTCAAAAAATGTGACAAAATCGATCATTTTTCCGCTGGCAATGACATTGTAAAGTGCAGTTGAAGACCAAAGGTAAACAATTCCAAACAGAAACATGAGAGTCAGCTCAGGATAATCTTTTGATCCTCTTTTGATTTCTACGGCAAGACGGGCAAACTGGTAGAAAGAATAGGCAACCACATTGAGGACTCCGTATTTCCAACAAATGATCTGAAAACAACTTTTTGTGACAATCAGTCTTTGGCCTAAGTGATCCCAGTAGAATGGGGAGACTTTCAAAAATGCCAATAAATTCACAAAAATCCCAAAATGCTTATATGCTCTTTTGGAAATCATTACACAAATTATTTCCCTTTTCTTTCCATTTCTGTACGTGGGCCGTAGGGTAGAGCTAAAGTATTATACTAAAAGATAATACAGAACTAACTCTTCAAAAACGATGCGTTCACTCGGTACCTATTCCATTAATATAGACATTATAGTAATTATAAAGCTAACATGCACTTGAAGTTGTCTATACTTCGTATGACACATAAAAACTGTAATTGTGTTCTACTGAGAATCGGATAATTAATAACTTATAGGAATGGCTTGTCTGTCAATCTGCCAGTCACCACTGCCCAATATAACTTCATTCTAAATTAACGACACACAATTTTGGATTATTTTCAGAATATGAAAATCTATACAGGTCAAGCCTGTCTGTCAGTGTTAAGTGTTGTTAGTCGGAGAAATCGGGTACGTTAATCGAGTACGTAAATCTAGCGCGTAAATCATTTCCGATTCTTTGGTATAGACTGCTGATTTATTATGCGGATTATTGGCAGTGAATTGTGGAATTAAATGAACCTCATTCTCAGCACAGTCTGCACCTGCACTCTGCATGTATTACAGAACAGACAATTTTTGGAAAACAGTACCATAGTATTTGGTCGAATTCTATTATCAGTATTACTTCAATAATTCAACCTTTATAGGGATGATGGCAATAAATGCCTATAACGGTGAATATAAATTATTAATTACATAATCATTGGGTATTATTTGCTGTATAACTGTAATTATAATATTATGAGTTAATGAAGCAGTCGTCCATCACATTTCAAATGTTTTCTTCGCCAGCCCCTTTGACTCTACCTCGCAATTTTCCTAGTAAATATTAATGAATTCGCCATCTTGCCGCAATTGCAATTTTGCTTTTCCATCAATTGAATATACTTGCACACAATAACCTTGTTCGTGTATGCATTTTACGACGCCGGTGACGAAGTGGTGTTTAATATGCATTTGTTGGAGGAGGTGGTGATGATAAGAAGACACAATGCAATGACACTCAAATCTAAGTGATACTTATTCTGATGAATACGAAATCGTCGTGTCTTCTACAGTGTATGTCTATACAGTAATACTAAATAGTAGCATTTGCCGATATGCTACGTAAACCTCAAAATAACCTATTGAATTGCAGCGATAATTATTATCATTTCTTCTACAGTGTATGTCTATACAGTAATACTAAATAGTAGCATTTGCCGATATGCTACGTAAACCTCAAAATAACCTATTTATTTGCAGCGATAATTATTATCATGTATGTGAGTATGGTATGTAGCTATGTTTTTATTATTTATTCATGTAATACAATTATGGGAATAACAACACCCAGAATATATTATGTATAGTCAATGGTAGTTATATATCCTATATGCATGTCGCGTTGGTTCAAACATCTTACTAGACAGATAAATATAAATTAGTTGAGAATAAAGTCCCTTGAGCCTACAGCTGCTTGCTACTATTATATTACAAATAACACTAGCAGCGTTAACATTAACGTCGTGTAATAATACGGCGGAATCTATCTTATCTATCCTATCCGACAGTTAGGACCTACTTAATTCTGCCCCAAAAATGTGTTTTGTGTGAGACTATGTATAAGTTATAAGTGCAACTCTGCATTTATTGACTCCTGTCATCTGCCGTTGTTTTCAAATTGCATTCAGCAGCCCATCTTTCATGTCAGCCGATTTCATGTTATTGAGCAAGTTGGACAATGGCATTCACCACAAGAGCAATCCTATATACAAATTACAGAATCACATCATTATACCAACAATATCAATTCCGACTTTATTTGCAGCGTTTTACTAGCCACCGGCTAGTGGCTAAAATGGTAGTGGCTAAAATGCTCTTTAACCTGGCTAAAATCTTTTTTGGCCACCGGACAAAATGGCTTAAATTAAAAAAAAAGAATTTTGCCAAATCCTATTACTAACTTCAACTGACATTCTAGTGTAATTAGAGTTAGTATATTATCATTACAAACGACCAAAATTTAAAAACAACCAAGAAATGTACGCATAATATAAAAAATATTTTGCTGGAAAATGTTATTTGTTCAGCACAAATAATCATTTAATTTGAAATGCACAACATTTTAATACCTTTGTTAAATCCCAAAACTACCAATCTCTAGATTAATTACGTGTCACTTATTTTAGCCAAAAAAGCCGTTTTTGTCCATTTTTGTCCATTATGACCATTTTAGCCAGGTGGCTGGCTAAAATGTAAAAAAGCCGGCTAAAATAAAACACTGATTATTTGTAGTTACGCCAATTCAATTTTATCGACACAAATTCAGTTAATTCCTCTTCCGCAGTACGGACTTGGTAGGTATGCATAGATGCGGAACAGAACAGATGCATTAAGGCTAGCATAGCCTGCATATGGGCAATTTACATGTGTTTTCCTACTCCGGCGGCTGACCAGGATTACTCACGAACCTAATTTTCAATCAATCTGGACTGGACACAGTTAGTCTGAAAATTCAGTTTAATAATCCAGGGAGAGGATGTGGCGCAGAAAAGCTCAAGTCTTGACCTAAAACTATCATTTTCGTAACAGATTTGAAGCATTTGGGTATAACAATTAATTGTGAGAAAATAATTTTTGTAAATATCGGCGCCGTATCCCCCGGAGTACCTGCGTAAGAATATATGGAAAAAATAGTTTTTCCAAATTTTCGTCTTTTTTCAAAAAAATAGATTTTTTTGTACTCAACTCAGTTTAAATTGATCGAGTTAATACTACAAGTACCGCTAGACGCTTATGTACATGGAGGTTTCTATAAATCTTAATCTAATGCATAACAATCATAAAATAAATGTGCTACGACTAGTCACCAGTCTCCGAACAATCATTAGCATTGGATTTGGATGTATAAATGCCCAATGACTGCAAGCAGATAAGAACTTCCTTATCTTTTCATTATTATCGTTGAGTTATTATATTATCAGCCACGCAGTCACCACCCACAATCACAAAAATAAATCTGCTCTGGATGTACTCCATTTTCTCTATGGATGTACACAGAAACTTTCTGATAACGAAACTAGGTTCATGGAGTGCGGTCCTCATTCTTCATTTCTATTGTTACGAAGTAACTACACAGGGAACACAACAATTAGAGAAATGGGAAACGAAATTTTTTAACAAACGTTTTCATTGGCCGGTTTAGCCGTAGATGATTTTAGAATAAATTTATTCGGAGAGCATGGTGAGGAGAAGCAAGCGACATGGCAAATTCAAGGCTTGCTCTAAGGGGACAGACAAGAAAATTGTTCGCACTATTTTTTCTCATTTCAATGCTAGTTTCTCTGGCGAATATTTTTATTCTGCTACCGGAAAATATAAAAGATCTTCTGCCTATTCCCGCAATTATGACTCAACAAAGGATCTACAGAAATAGAAACTGTGAGCCCTGATTTTTATCATTTTAATTTATCTTAGTTAGCATTTAGTACTAAATGTAGTTCTCCCATAATTTAGAGTTTTCCAAGTGAGCGACATTCTCTGTGCATGAATCTTTTACCTAAAGAAAGCATGCATGATAATCGGTAAAGAATTTGGGCCTAAAAGTTTAGATTTTCTGGATGTGAAGTCATTAGCAAGTCAGGGAATGATGATCAATCAAAGAAATTGTAAAATCCCAGAGATTAGCCCGTGGGACCCTTCGGTGATGCCTTTCATGCAACTTCCAGAATACGCAGAAAATTGTCGAAAAACTCATTTTCACTGGACATTCAATGACAATTCGGTAGGAATATATCCATTTAATTGCCTCTTAAACATTACCTTATTATCAATTCTCACTTAAATCCAAATCTCCTCTCAATTCAACTGAAATCCATGTTCCCTATTAGAATTAGTTTGAATTCCCATTGGGGATGTTGGAATTCCGACTTTGGTAAATGACAGTTGGAAGTAAGTGAACGAATTAGGGAAGTGAGTTTCGATTTGAGTGATCTAAAGGTCTGACTAACATTAAAATCTCCAATAAGTACCTAATTAGTATAAAATGGTCACAAACAAATAATCTTATCTAAATGCAGGCGATTTTTATGAATGAAAGCGACATTACAGACTCCGGCTATCTGGTGGAGAATATTCGTTGCTGCTACAAAGTAATCATGAGAGACGAGCAAGATGCGAATAACTACAATAGCGACGCAGATAACCTGGTTAAGTAAGTCTAGAAATGAAACACTTTTTATGCCCGAAATACTTATTCCGAAAAGATCCAAATTCAGAAGATTCGTGACATCAGGTATTCTGAAGACTGCATTGACATGCAGAACATAACAACTCCGCATGAAGGGGAATTTTTCAAAGTGACCTGCTGGACAAACTCCTGGCCAGGGCAATTACGGACATTGTATACACAATACCACGCAATTCCCAATACTGGCGATGACGTTGATGGAAGGAGAAGAATTAAAAAGGCCAAGGCGGAGTATTGGAAAAAATATTTGCAGAATGAAACGAACCCACTTCCACCGAATATAATTTTTGTTGGTCTTGATTCCACATCTCGGATTAATGTTCATCGGAACATGTTTAAAACTGTGAAGGCTTTAAAGGAGATTGGGGCCATTGAAATGCTAGGCTACACTAAAGGCACGGTATATCGACCTTACTCTTTTCACTCACTTGAGCCATTTAAATCAGTGACATTTAAAACTCTTTAGCATTATTAAAATGATCTAAAATGTCGACGAAAGATTTTGAGATGCTAAGAATCGGTGTACGTAGTAACAGTGACTTGCCTTTAGACGATCCAGGACAGCGCTCCGAGAATACTCGATACTCGAGATAATATGACAAGAATGGTCTCTAATCTCGCAGAAAAAACTCGTCCACAATAGTCAGCAGAATCATTTCATGTTTATCTTTGGAGACTCTAGGTTTTCAATGAGAAATTATCTGGATGTAGGAAACGATAATAAATATTATTCTTATTGCTTACTATTGTGGAGGAGCATTTTCTGGGAATTTAGAGACCAATCTTATTGTCATTTATTTTATCGCCAGTATTCTCGAAGCTGATAGGATTCTACCACAAATGAGCCAACATGATAGTAAATGCAAGTACTTCGTACACCTGCCGGCTCCTTAGCCACAATTTCTGGTTTTCATTTTGGTCTATATATTGTTTTTCATCGATAGTAAATCTAAGCCTGATAGCATGAAAAGTGTAAAGATTTGGGAAATGAATTTCAGTCGGTGCAAATACATTTCCGAATTTCGCTGCGTTGTTTAATGGCTACAGTGACGACGATCTTGTTCGAATTTGCTTCAACTCCATCGAACTCAAGCAAGACGATTGTCCGTTTTTATGGAAAAGATTGGATGCTGCAAATTATTTCACCGCCCAAATCGAAGACCGGCCAGCTTTCACTGGATTCAACTACATGAAAACGGGATTTGTGCAACAACCGGTGGATTTTTACTTGAGAACTCTATTTCTGGCAGCTCACGAAAATTCCCCTGATATCCTCAATAGACTTCACGTGGTCAAGGTACGGAAATCGTTAATTGGGCATTGCTTAATAGACTTTTAATTTGTTTCGTCATGGACAGAATAACTACTTGGACTGCCTGGGCTACAAAACCAACGACGAGACTATCGTGGACTACATCAACAGTCTGTGGGATATGACTGACAACAGCAGAGTACCCCTATTCAGCCTTAGCTGGAGTACAACGCTGACTCACAATATCATCAACAACTGTCAACTAGTCGATGACCTCTACGCCAAGTTAATTCTGTCCACCAAAACCCCAAGTCGGTCAAACACCATCTTCATTTTCCTAAGTGATCACGGATACCGGTTTGGAACATTTCGAGAAACACTATCGGGTTGGTACGAAGATAAGCTTCCCGCCCTGTGGATTTATCTCCCACCTGCCATAAAAAATAGATTTCCGAAATGGGAAGAATCTCTTATCGCCAATTCAAGGTATTATTTAAAAAAAAATTATTAACATAATATTAACATCCCCTCAGAAAGGGGAGATTTTTCTTGATTTCCTATTGAAAAAATCCTCTGCCGATTTCCTCCTTTGGATTTATATCAAGATTTTCTGAAAAGGGAAGCAGTTTCTCGAAACTTATTGAAAAGGAAGTAGTTTTTCAGCCTAAAAATTGGTGCGTGTTGTCATTGTATTAGTAGAAGATCATAAACTGCCCTGCAGGGAAACGGAAAGCAGACTCCGGTGTGTTCGTCCGTTCGCCCCCACGATAACTCCTGAACGCACTAACATTTTAACCAAACTTAGAAAAAACGTTGCTTAAGGACCTGTGACAATCCCTAAATTCCCTTTTGATTTTGGTGAAAATCGGTCCACTATATAGTTACTGAGATACCGCGCACTCACTTTGCCTTTATTTTGATAGTCAAAGTGATAAATCGACATAAAAAAGATCAAATTGTGCTTCTAATATTTTTAGCTTGATAGTACGAAACCCGACGACACCGCTTCTATTATACCAAAAATGACATTTTATAGTAAATACATATCAGTAACATATTTTGATAGTTAATTAGTAATTAGTCAAAACCATTTGCCTTGACTTTCGATGTACGTTAATAGTCGAAACTACTGTTACTTTCAAAAAATGAAAAGATTGGTGTTTATGTGTCAAGAAATTGCTAAATGATTGCTTTTGTGGCGATAATCAATTTGGAATATCCTCTAAAGAATAACTAATCTTACTAATATTACTCGGGCGAGCTTTAGGGTTTGTTTTTAGTATGAAATTAATATTTTCCTTGTAGACGGCTGACGTCCACGTTTCATTTGCACTGGACAATCAACCATATCCTAGATGAGTTTACAGATTCAAAAGTGCTTGCGGATGGAAAGGACATGAAGAGCGGGCAGGTAGTTCCAAAGAGATTCCAGCACAGTTTGCTGTCGCCTGTGCCTGAGCACTGGACTTGTGAAGATGTTGGTGTGCCTGACACTTTCTGTGCGTGTTACCCGCTGGAGCAAGTTGACTCTTCCGACCAGCAGTTGCAGAAGGCAGCCGAAAATGCAATTTCACATGTGAATTCGTTTCTGCCCGAAGACAGCTGTGCTGTCCTAAGTGTGGGCAAAGTCATTGGTGGAGCCTCGATGGACAAAAGTGGCCACAAAACCAACAGCAGAATCACCTACATCATCACATTCACTTCCCACCCCGGGGACTTCCTTTTCGAGGCTGACATCGACTTCTATCCCCTGACAGATATCTTTAGCTCAGAGGTAAATGTCCTCCGCACCAGTCAGATTAACACAGATGTATCTTGCGTCTCTAATCCTATCTGGGAACAATATTGCTATTGCAAATTTCTCCTGTGACATAACTAAACCAGATTGTTATCAACAACACTAACAACAGTAAGGGATAAATTGAGAATTTCTGTGGAAAACTGTTTCTGTTTAGTTGAATAGTGTTTTTACAATTTAGAGATAGTATATACTTAATTATTAAATAAGGAAGGATGTCCTATTGTAAAAAAACTCATTTTGTGAAACATGCTTACGTATTTGGTTGTGGTTAGTTATAATAGAACTGTGAGTCACTTGGCATTCATATTAACTGATTAAACCAAAGAGCAGTCCCCCAGTCACCGTCCCCTACTTCAGATGTACGACATCATGAAAATGAAAATAATTGAAAATGTAGAATGTGCTAGTACAGTGACATGACAGTCAGGGATTCATGGCCAAGTTGGAGATCTGCCCATTCATTACATGCATTCTGGTTTTCACGGTCCACGATGGACTTGTAACAGAATCAAACTAAATCAACTTTTGCGTCCATCTCATTCACTCTCATTCGTTTACTTGGAGATTTTTGTAATTCTTACATTAAAACATTCTTCCGTTTTTACGAGTCTTAAGTCTTAAGCAATGGATTAGGAAGCAACACAAAAGACACGAATAACTGTTTTTGCTGTTCTAACCACGCGAAGGAAAGTATATTAACTGCACTGCTCTTTTGTAGTGTAATTTTATTGCAACATTGCAAGTCAACGTCAACAACTACTAAAAATGACCATCCGACATAGAGGAATATGATCCCGGCTGCAGAACAGACATAATTAAATTTCTACATGTATACATATATCAGTTCAATAATATTAAGACTGATTTGAATATCCTGTACTTTCATTTACATCCTGAATAATCTACAGCCTAAATGGATTCTTTCATAGTTAGTAGTGGCTTAGAATGAAGTGTGGTTAATGCAGAGGGACGGTAACGAGCTATTGAGTATTAGCATACGATGAACATAAATGAATTCCGTGGCATGGCTAAGAAGTGCAAATTACTTAGCAAAGCAGAAGAGTAGAACAGACGAAAGACGAGAGTCGCACTCATTCTAACATTTACTGAGATAAAAGTGAGCCATGCCATAAGGCAAGGGGCATTGGTTAGTTGGTTCTCCATAAAAAGGCAAATAATAGACGGCAGACAGCGTAGCTGCCATTCGTGAGTGAGGAAGAAGACAAGTCGGCGGTTGAAGTGTACGAGAGTAAGAGCGGCAAAGAGACTCACCGTTAGTCCACCAAGATTGCTCACTCAGGACACAACTGCAAACTTTTGCATGTGAGATGCCAACAGGTGAGCCAGTTGCCCTCTTCTTCGCTCTCCCACACAACAATGCTTCTACATATACATACATGCCTGTTATTATGCCCAACAATAAAATGTAAACAGGCCGATCATCATACCATTATAACCGTAACTCAGGTTGTTTGGATTTCTGCATTCGTATCTACTGTAGAGATGACATACCCATTCAGTTTTGCCATACAACTCTGCACAGGCCAAGGTTTTTTGGCTTCTACAAAGCTCAAGACATTTATTTGCCAAACCCCAAGTGAATTTTTTCTAAAAAACCAAAGGCAGTGTTTTGCGAAACCCGAAGAGTGGCTTTTAATAAAACTAGACTTTTTCACTAAAGTCCAAGCCATTTTTCGAAAAAGCCCTCAACAGCCCCTGTTTTCGTAAAAAATCAGTTTTCGGGTTTCTCAAACCTGCAATTTCGTACATTAGTTCAATATAGAAGCTGCTAATTTAAGATGCATTTTGTGATACTATTTTAACTGACAAGTACATAAATTACATACATTTCTTAGCAAATACCCAAAATACACATGAAGTCCAAAACCCTTAAAAGTGCACGAAAAGCACATGTGTCTGTTTCTTGAACAAAAAGCTTTGGGTTTCTAGCAACCCTGACTGTTATGAACAATATGTTATGCAGACATTTGCTTGGTTTAACGCATTGACATATGTAGTATTTTATTTGTGGTGTACTGTGTGTGTATTCTGTGTTTTTCAACCCTTTCTACTTCCTATTCCACGCAAGAAGACATTACACTCTGCATGTGCCAATAGCCACAGCATGCCTCACGTACACAGACTTGATTTAATGCCTCTGCTCAAGTAAAATGTTACATCAGTTGGCAGTTTGAGGGATTGAGAATTCCGTGTGCTCTTGTCGTTAGCATTATTAGCAGACATCGTAAAGGAATTCACTGTCAGTGTCATTTCAGCAACAGGAAGAGTTTCAGTTTATTGGGCTCCTTCCGTCCTTATCATCATGGCTGTCATACCAGAATATACTACACAGTATTAAGTACGTAGTATTATAGCATTGGCACTCTGAAACTGTTTTACCTGCATCGTCAGTAAACGTTGAGAATTGTGCGTAGAACAAGGAAGACTAAACAGCAAGTACTAAAGGAGGTATAATTACGAGTTGTGTGAGTGTGCATACGTTGACAGAGATTTCGACGACAATAAATGCAGGAGTTCAAAATGAGTGAGCTAATGCTCCATGCGATTATTCATAAGCATTTGTTACTAATAATAAGTAGACTCGTCATCCAGATACGATTTCGCCAGCAAACAATCTAATCTGTTTACTGTGTCTATCTCAGCCTGCACACCTCATTCCACTCACTCCTCTCCAAAGGTAATAATAAATAATATTCCTAACGAATAACATTATGCGCTGACAAGGGAAACATTTCAAGCTCCTCTGCAGAAATCATAGAACCCAATTTTACCCGGTTGATCATGTTGATGGTGGAAAAACTTTGTATCCTTTTTATCCTACTGCTGGCCCAAACAATGATTTCCAAGTTTTTTCCTCCAGCGCCGGTTCATTGAAATCTCTTTCTACCATAAATCGTTAATTTTAAATATTGTTTTATTTTACTATCTAAACGAAAAATAATATCGTATATACTAGTATACGTATAGAAAAATATTATGTAACTTGAGGGAGTTTTCTACGCATTAAAATTTGTTTCGTAACCGATGAGAGTTGATTGCAGTGCAGTGTTGGAGTATTCGCTTAAATGTTTCCCTCGTTAGTCCCATTTTAAACCTTCTAAGTACCTAACAGCACAACTACAATGTCTACTATGCACTAACCGCCGATTAAGCTGAAACCAGATCTAATTTATCTCTAACAAAATACACAGAATCAGTTTATCTGCATAAACTAATATTTAACATGCTAAAGTTGTGAGTTAATTTTTATGTACGTACATACGCGTAGTATCTGTATACACATAATATTTTGCAAATAAGCCTATGTGAATGTATTACTTTTGGCTCTTTTACAAATTACAGTTCTCTATTAGTCGTCACGAAATGCTCGGCGATTCACCAATACAATTGATTAGATCTTATTTATTTAGTTGGACTGACAAGTTGTCTCCATATCAGTCACCTGGCTATCCATTCGAGCCTGACCGAACACCACAAATTAACATGCATTGTTAGCTCATGCACACAATAAAGACTGAGACTCATTTTAATGTAGATCATTGATGGGGACACTGGCACCAGCTCACTACACGGACGACTGTGATCCTACTTTGTTCTTTACCCCTACTCAGCCTCATCCTGCATTCTAGGAATGGAATAAGCAACCTACACCTCCATTGCAGAAACAGCAGCAAAACGACGGTACGTCAAAATAATAGACACCATGAGATCGGTCTTAAAAGTCGATTCATGGATTTTACTGTATTTAATATCCTATGAAATTTACATAATTTTAGTCTCCAAACATTTGGCCAACTGTCCCTATTTTTAAATGATCTTAAATGTACGCTAGCTATATAGGTGAGACTTACTTAGCATAGATCTGCAAGGTTGCTATAGAGATTACTACTGGCTCTATAAGGTTGCCCAGTCCGGGGGTCGGCAAAATAAAATTTCACTTTTTTCACTCGTGGAGAACAAATCCT